>JAUMGZ010168505.1:0-15296 GCA_032359645.1 Pododesmus macrochisma
CCTGTGGTCTACATCATGTGTATTGAGAGCCAAGACGTGACCCTGTGGTCTGCATTGAGAGCCAAGACGTGACCCTGTGGTCTGCATCTTGTGTATTGAGAGCCAAGACATGACCCTGTGGTCTGCACCATGTGTATTGAGAGCCAAGACATGACCCTGTGGTCTACATCATGTGTATTGAGAGCCAAGACATGACCCTGTGTTCTGCATCATGTGCATTGAGAGCCAAGACATGACCCTGTGGTCTGCATCATGTGTATTGAGAGCCAAGACACGACCCTGTGTTCTGCATCATGTGTTGCTCTGTTTGGGGTCAGTTTAGTTTAGCACTCTATAGCTACTTATCTAATATGTTAACTTTTTAAGTTCCACTTTTCCACAATCAAAGAACCCATTTCAACCTAACTTTGAAGGAGACATATTTTTCAGAGAAGGGGATACAGATTTGTTCAAATGGTGGAGCTTCCATATTGCCCTACTACCTCCCTTATAAGTGGGAACCACAATATGGAATTGAAAATCTTCTAAAAATAAACTAATTAGATGTTGAATAAAGATTACAGGCATGTTCTAACCAGATTGACATTAAGGCCCTATGAGCCTCTTGTTTAAAATATATACATCCAATAAAGTTATTTCAGATGCTCTGCAAATGCTATTTTGGTGTAGAAAAAACTGATATATTCTATATATTTCCAATATTGTTTTTATTCATGTACCCACTGGAGCATACTAACATATAATTGTTGCATCGCATCTGAGCAGTAATATAATTTAGTCCTTTTTTTCAATCAGCTTCCATCGTGTACGCGTCAATCGTTTCACGAATATCAATGTTATAGAGTCTTTTCCCTATCATCTTACATCACACACGCGTCAATAAATTTGCGAATATCAATAATAACCCTTCGCATAATCAAGCCGCATGAATCAATATTTTGTACATAGTACAAGCATTAACAATGTTATAATGTGTTTGAGTCATAAAACCTGTTAATTTGCCATGAATGAAGCATGATGCCTGTTTGACAGTCCCCAACCTCTTGACAGGTAGCTATGTAGGCTTACAATATGCCTTCTATTATTTCGACAATGCCGTCAACAGTCGCACTGATTTGCAGGATCAATATTATTTCAAGGTATCTTTTATTCCAAATGCGGAAGTCAGTTTTGGGTAGCGTTAAGTGATAGCAAAGGCCATAAATTAAAGATTTTCTTTTTTAATTCTTCATCAAGAGGCTCATAGCTTGTGAATTGGATGAGTTGCAGTTATATATTGCTCCCAGTATTCAAAATTAAGGGAATTAAGTGACTTCGGTTTGTCAAAATCTAGGGAAATATATGACAAAATTATGTGAAATTTTCAGAAATTGTTTGGTACATCTACTTGACAGCTAAGCCTAACTCAATCCACAAAGTAGAGTGCAAGGCAAGCAAACATATTATCTCTACCCTTTAAAAATGTCAATTCATATTGACAATAAAAATACATTTAACTGATGTGCACTGTATTTCTGACTATATCACCATTCATATACCGCTACATGTATTATTGCAAAATAAATAGACAAAATTAGCATCAGCAATTTTGGTGTAATGTCATTCTTTTAGATTTACCTGTGTCACAGGTGTGCAAAGATTCCAATCAGTTTTATGCCACAGTAGATTAGATACAACAAAAAATGAAAAATCATAGCAAAAGAATTATTGATTCTTATAATATCAGAATCATCTAAATTCATTACTGAAATCAATTTTTATTCATCACAAGATTCTGTTTTTAACTGTTTTCAATCAATTCTATCTCAAAATGATAGATCAATGAATGACACTGGAGGCATATGAGGTTATAAATGCGATCATCCTGAGTATATCTCTATGTACATGTTAAGACAAGAACCTTTGACTTAACGTAGGTTAAATAATAGCCACGCAACAATCAAAGGCTGTTTGCATAAGGTCCAGACACAGATCAAAGCCTCTTTATAGTTATCACGGCTTAGCATATGTAGATTTCTGGTATACGGGTGATTGAAATGCTGGAGAAAAGGTCGTAAAGATTAAATACACAATGACAGGGAAGGATGCAAAATTAAATGGCACAACGAAGAAAATCAATAGAAATCTCGGGTATATTGTTAAAGCAGTGGCTTTTGAAGTCGGCAAATTAAACTCATTAATGCACGGCTTTACAGTAAGGGGTGGACTTGGACAAGATTCAAGGGTAGCCATGAGTGAAACAACTTCGGTGTACAATTGATCAATACTTTCTATAGAAATCTCCTTGTAATGTTGGACGTGAAAGAGCTTGAAATTACAGTACTGTTCTTGGATTATCTTTGAAATTACAAGATTAAATCCATAGAAATCTGCCATTCCAAACTGTATCCATTATTGTCAGGAGAGTCTTCTGTTGTTGAAATGATCATCAACCATTTTAATCAATAAAAGATGAACGTAATTCCATATTTTATTTTTCCCACTGTGCTTCTTTCATTATCAGATGGAAACGGTTTCAGTTAGTCCCCTAATCACTGCTCAGCCCCTTCACTTCAGGATGAGGCCACATGACTACTCAGTTGCCATGGCAACCAGTATGTTTAGCCTGAGAGAAGCTGAAGCTGGTTTTTGGAATCAATAATATGCAAATGAGCACACACGACTGTAGTTGAGTATATGTAAGCTAGCTGTGACAGTCTCCTGGTCTCAACACACAGGTCTGAGACTCTGTGCTGTCTGTGTATTTGACAGCGAGTATATTGCCAATACTTCTGCATTCACTTCATGTGAGCACACAGTTACCAAACAGTGACTCAAATCTCCTGTGTCCGTCCCTCTTTCTCACAAGATCTTGATTCGGAGCTCTGTATGTTTCTGTATTCCACGCAATCATCTCTCGTTGACACTGAAGCGTAATCAGCATTGTGTGCACAGGTTGTCTGTCTTGTATGAAGGATGTTGATCCGCCGTAAATCAGCTGGGAAAGTTGGCCTCGTACTATGTTTTACTACGAAAGGGGAGTTCACTGTTTACGATTTAGATATGGCTGCCTATGGGACTCGATTAATACACCTACGTCGCTCGAAGGATTGCATGTCCCATATTGGTATCGGAGGAGTTTGTAAAGCATGCACATGCACTTGACCATGAGAACTATAAGTAAGTGGTTTTATGTTAAAACTTTTATTTACAGTTTTACAGTTGATTTGAGCTTTGTCATGGTAATTGATTTTTGATTTTATTTATGTGAGGATTTTTCTAAATTAATTTGCACACATACGGGACTAAAATAAAAAAATTGAATGGTTGAATTAAAAATGACAATCAGCAGTTATTTATTGATAAAGTAAACTGGTTTGGTTCATTTAAATACAAACATATAATTGACAAATTCATTATAGCTTATATCAAATTGCAAGTAGTAAAATATTTTAAGAGAAAAACCCTTGAAACTAAAACATAGATTGACAGCCCTGCTCAGTTAAAAACTTTATTCCTTGCAAGTTTTGATTGATTCTTATTTATAAATCTATATTAAATGAAAACTTTTCAACTGGCAATTCAGAAATTAATAGAATTGGTTTTTTTAACTTATTAAAAAAAACTCAACAAGAATATAGTAAAAAAAACTCTTGTCAGCTTTTCGAAATATTTCTGCACATTTATGTACAAATATGATCCACTTAATAATTCATACATTTATTTTTTTAAATAAGAAAAAATTGTCAATACATATACAGTACTTAAAGTCATAATGTACGCCTAAACAATAGTTTTATTGGACAATTAAAGATAGTGATTTGATGAAATTTGGGGAAAAAACTATTTAAAATGCATTGAAATAAACAAATTAATGTATACTCATATTTTTAGGAGAATGAAGCATCTGGTTTTCTTGAATTGCCCGTTTTTAAATAAATATAATGGTAGAAGTTAAAGGTTAGATATTTTATATAATACATCAATATATGACAAATTGTTTCATATATGGAATTTAAGTTCATGTATTAAAGGTAAATGTTTAAACATATACCCAAAAGAGATCTCGACACAGTTATAGCCCAAATATTTCTAAAAGAAACAATTCAGGGATACTTTATTCCTCTGAGCCATTGCATGGCTCGTGTTCCTAATAGTCTCATTTGAAAGGGACATCTCGCTAAATCAGTTCATGGATACTGCCATGTTTATCGGCACTTTATTGGAGATTCGTCTAACGGGATACATCTTCTAATGGAAGACAGTATGCCATGACTCACTCAGTAATGGAGTCTGTTAGCCAGATTTGGCTATATATTTGTTTTGCATAGAAACAGTTTTCATGGTTTGCCATGGTCAGTCAAGCGTGTTGATGAAGCCCTTTCAATGACTATATTTGAATATTTTGTCTCTGTATTCAACAAAGTTTGTTCAGCTCCGACTGTGTGCATGGCTTTCCTTGATTGACATTTTGTGCAGTTTCAGCAATGACAACTTCGGCTGATGTTTTGTATAGAAATCTCTAGAATCAAAACGTGATTATCTGTGGATGGAAGATGTTGTGAAGTTTTGCTTAATTCTAGAATATTTCAAACAGATGAAGGATTATTGCATTTTCATAAGGCTTTTTATTGTACATATAGTTAACAATTTTTCTTTGTGACAATTTAAGGCAAGTATTAAAATGGTTCATTGTAACAATTTAATATTTTTGAAGATATATTTCAGGACAATTTTCTATGGTGCTTTTTCCAGTTCATTGTTAACCTATTCTACTGCTTAAAAACTCTCAAATTTGAAAAAATCAACAAGTAAGAACCACCTTCTCTGGCATTAAAAAGATTATTCAATCATCTCATTATTGTAACTAAAAAAATAACAATATTACAACTTAACAAATTGAATACCAATAGCTAAAATTGATTTGAGATTGAAAAAATAAACACTCTTTCAATAATAGATATCCTGATTTCCTCAAGAGGCAAAAAGCAACTCATAAAATACATTAAACACACAGACCGTGACACAAAAAACATGTAAGCGATCTGCACATTATAAATTCTATGAGGCTGCCGTTACATGGTGATGTGACAAGAGTGTAACAGATAACAATATTTTATTGTGATAATGAGTAATGGACTGTGAAATGACAATTAAAACACTATCTTCTGCATCTGTGATTTACCGTAGGAATGGTTGTCATACCTCAGGCTGTGTCCGTTAGAAATCAATATGGAGTATATTAACACTCGCTGGGCATATGATTATAGCTGTTGATTTTGTATTCACACTTCTGTTCAGAAGCAGGTGGTAAATATGATGTACTTAGATTTATTGTGTATTAATGTGTAATTGGGTATTTAGAATACTATCCCCTCCTTAATATTCCCCTGCCTCTCAATCCTTCACTGCCACCAATAGCACACTTTGATCCTCAATGTTTTAAGTTGTTACACATAAACATATTGGAGAATTTAATTGTCAACTGATGTCACATTGTACTTAGCTTGGTAGGTGTGGTCCATTGTCTCAGGGCCAGGCTTAAACAAGTTGATTCTTTAGTGTCCTGAGGGTATGTGCTAATCATAAGAGGTTTCAAAAAACTTCCATTAAAAAAGCTGCCTTCAATCACATAATGACTACAAAATTGCAGAATATTAGAATTGGCTATGCTATGACCGACCATTCAACACTATATACATACAATGTCATAGTAACGACAAAGCAAATGTATTGATGACAATTGTAAACCAATGACATCAAGGAAGGTGAAACTTGAGGTGTCACCAACAGGTAGCGTTAATTCCTCTTTGTAATATATGTTATGAGCAGGTGATCATTATCCAGTTACAGTCAGGTGTTCCTTATCCAGTCACAGTCAGGTGTTTGTTATCCAGTCTGAACTTGATCAAACATGTGATCTGATGACTTTCTAGTTCATATTTATCATAATTGAACTTCATTTACACCTGAACATCATATAGAAATTCATTAATCAATACTGAATGTAACTATTACAGGTAAATGCAATTGGATAGACAGGTGAGCTTTGACACATCCTAAGAATTCAGGTGTAATTGATTCCTAAGTTACACAATAATTGATTTTGTATTGGTCTCATTAAACAGTGTTTTTCATTGAAGGGGGATAACTCAGTAGCAGTTTCTGTTAGTAAGGAGATAATAGATATATATTTATATATATAATGTATCCTAACAGTTGATCTAGGTGCTTAAATTTTAAGACAAAACAAGTGGTGAATATATGAAGTAGGTTTCTCACTCAAATGTTACCCAAAGTAGTCAAGAAAAAAAGCATTTAAAGAAAGAGAATAACGGCGCATGTGATAATTTATCCTGTGAAAGGCATGATGATAAGATCACTGATACCAAGTTTGTGAACAAAAGCCAAAAATTGCTATGCTGTAATTTTTTGGACAAAGGTTTTCTTTGGAATCTAATGTTTATACCAACATAAGACATTAGATCAACACACTTATTTTGTCTGTAAATCATCCCACTTCAGTGGCAATAGCTTTGTTACAAATGGATTTGATATTGCCCCAGGAAAAAGTTAGTTAACATGCAAATTAAAAAAGCATCTCGAATGTGACATAACAGTCATATTCATTAACAGCAAGGGAGATAATTTACATGCTCGTTAAGGGGAGGTAATTGTTACATTTGAATATTATTTGTATTCAAACTTAGGCTCTCAATGATGACCAATCCTTCATATTGAAAAATTTCTAGGGCCAGGTAACACACTGCACAGGTAATAATGTAATCACATCATTGATTTGTCGATCATTCGTGAGATTATAGATGTCAACATTTAAAGTTTTTACTCACCGCAACCCAATTCTGGGTAAATATGGAAGCTGTCAGCTGATTGCAGCATAACGACAACTTCTACTAGTTACAATGTACACCAGTTCTGATGATACTTGGTGTGTAACTGAATAGTTCTTCCATCCTCATTGTGGTTCAAGTCAATCAAGTGTCTGAATTTAAGATGGCAAATATACCCAGCGCATTTATGTTGATAATGTTTAATAATTTGTATTCTGTTGTTTGTGGTTCATTAACTATTGGGTGTTTCTACATTCTAAAATACTGCCACGTTAAATCTGACCTTAGGAAATTAGTTACAAGTTACAATATTTAATTATGATTGTAAAACAATTATTTTTAAAATTGGCCAATTTCAATATATATGCACCATAACAATTTTTTTCTTTCTTTTTGCTTGAAGGCTGAAGTTCATGAAATAATTATGTTTCTGCATGTAGGTCACTAAGGAAATACTAGATAGAGTAATAAGAAAATCCCATAAAAAATTTAATATAACAGGAATACAATCATCACTGGTAAAATGTAGCATATTACAAGTAAAAACACTATAACATCACAGGTATGTTACATTTCAAGTAAACGTACTATCACAGGTAACTGTAACATTACAGGTAAAAGCATCATATATGTATCTGTAATATTACAGGTAAAAGCATCATATGTATCTTTAATATTACAGGTAAAAGCATCATATGTATCTGTAACATTACAGGTAAAGCATCATAATGTATCTGTAACATTACAGGTAAAGCATCATATGTATCTGTAACATTACAGGTAAAAGCATCATATGTAACTGTAGCATTACAGGTAAAAGCATCATATGTATCTGTAACATTACAGGTAAAAGCATCATATGTATCTGTAACATTACAGGTAAAAGCATCATATGTATCTGTAAAATTACAGGTAAAAGCATCATATGTAACTGTAACATAACGGGTAAAAGCATCATATGTAACTGTAACATAACGGGTAAAAGCATCATATGTATCTGTAACATTACAGGTAAAAGCATCATATGTAACTGTAACATAACGGGTAAAAGCATCATATGTAACTGTAACATTACAGGTAACCCTAGCTATCATATGTAACTGTAACATTACAGGTAACCCTAGCTATCATTTGTAACGGTAAAATTACAGGTGAAACATCACTAGATATTAAGATTATACCTTAATCACATGATTGACATTTATGCAAAAAATGATTTTTTTAATACACATAGAAAACTATCTGCATCCTGACCTGAGGCAAATGTAAAAACCGTTATTTAGAATGTCATCCCATTAATTGTAATGCTGTGTCCACAGGTAGTCATTCTGATTAGAGTCAACAATGGACAGAGTATTGCCAGTTTGTTAATTTCCATCTGACCAGCTGTGTATGAGAGGGATGCTGCCTATCTATTGATTTGTTTGTTCGCCATTCAACTTAATTAGTATAATTAACATCCACCGCTGTCATCATTCACCTGATTAAATACCTGGCCCTTCCCTCTCCGTCGATCGATCGCACCTGAGCTTTGATATCCTATATAAGGCTGCCTGGTGTGTTTGTCATCTCCGATTTCATTGTTAGGGTTCACTTGTTTATGGTTGGTACTCACCAAGGTTGATTTTAGTATTAAAGTTGCGTTAATATGGCATTTTATACCGTATTGACAGACATCAGTCAAGTATTACACTGTAAGATTATCTCATTCTCAATTACATCTCTATTAAGGTGGTTCAATCATATTGATAGATCAATAAAAATACAGCTAACATATATTGATGACAATAGATATATTTTCTTTTTTTATGAATTGCTTTTTGTAGATTAAACACGATAATTAAAAATCATTGACAATTAATATATTTTAACAAATATGCTGTGATGTGCAAAATCAAATATTTTAAAAAAAAATCTAAAAAATGTCTGCACAAAATGCAATTTGATGTTTGATATAAATATATAATCTTGCTATTGTTACCATGACACTTTGTAACCATTTGAAATTTCGATTTGATAATCGGCCCTTAATTTATTTTCAAGAAGATGCCGTATGGGTGTTCTACGCTTAGTAAACTGATTTGAGGTTGTGACCTTAATTGAGGCTTTGTTTTGTTGATGTTAAATATATATCCCCACAAAGGACCATTTAATGCTTATGATTTAAAGGCATAAAAACCCTGTTTTAAATTGTGTTAAAATGTTAAAGTGTTTAAAATTAACAATGAGATGATAGGCAGAAGTTATTTGAATATAGCTATATCAGGATTCAACTGTATATATAATATTTTATGCAAGCTTTTCCCCACCAAACTTAATCGTATAAAAATTATGCAAGGTTTCCCCACCAAACTTAATCGTATAAAAATCATGCAAGGTTTTCCCCACAAAACTTAATCGTATGAAAATTATGCAAGGTTTTCCCCATCAAACTTAATAGTATAAAAATTATGCAAATTTTTCCCCACAAAACTTAATCGTATGAAAATTATGCAAGGTTTTTTCCCACCAAACTTAATCGTATAAAAATTATGCAAGGTTTTCCCCACCAAACTTAATCGTATTAAAATTATGCAAGGTTTTCCACACCAAACTTAATAGTATAAAAATTATGCAAGGTTTTCCCAACCAACCTTAATCGTATAAACATAATGCAAGGTTTCCCCACTAACCTTCTGGTTTTTAAATAATCTGTATTACCCATCATCAGATAGAATTACTGAGTAGCATTACGTAACATTAGTTTAAATCCGCACAAGAACTATTGATTTGCATGTACACTATATACATCTGCTACTGAAGTCGCCAACCTCTCCACGCTAGTGGCACTATTTTTGTCGCAGAGTAGAGATTGGATGTATTGTGGGATTTCTGTGTCCTATAATTACCCAGTGTGTTTGATAATCCTCTAGCTATGATCTTTTTTCCGTGTTTTGTGTCTCGATATATTAATTAGGATTAAAATTTTGGAATCTTTGGTCCAAAAAGATGAAATGTTTATGAACAATGCAATAGAACTTTAAGTGTGCAGTTTTAAACTATGAAACTTGTTATGTCAGAGAATTGGGGTCTTTAAACTTAGAGAAAAAAAAAATGAGAAAAAATTCTTTTTAATAGGGAAAGATATAATATTCAAGTGTTAAAAAAAATTCTGTAAAGTAACAGTTTAAGTTGTTTACTTAAACTGCTGTCATACACATGATGAATGTGTATTTTATTTGGATAGATCTCAACGATAACTTGTTATTGATATTTGATAGAGTAATTTTTAGAGAGTATGATACATAATTATATTTAATTGACATTGGCATAGATATTGGCCTGAACGGAGAATGATTCGTTTGATATTATCTAAGAAATTGGTCAGATCTTACAATATGGAATTTTCTGTGAACTCCACTCACATTTCTGTATCATTTATTGGCACCATACAGATTCATCATTCAAAAATCTCATACTGCATCGTCAATGAGACAGTCATATGTCATTGATATGATATAAAGTTGTGTCGAATTTGAAGACAATAAAAAGGCCAAAGGTTGCACTGCATTGTCAATGTAGCATTATTTCATTGATACTATTAAGTTTTGCTGAATTTTGAGACAAATGTGTTTAGATATCCGACCAAGGCAAAAATAAATACTGTTTCATTGATCACAAATTGCCTGATAAGTACAATCGTATGTAATCCTATTGCAGACAGACTACGTCTGTCAAGTCCAATGTCGTCTTTGGTCCCTTTGGAAATTCTCCATGATGTTACTGGAACAGGGAGCATCTGGGATGAGGAGATTAGCTGTCATTCAGATCCATTGGCGGTTGACTCAGCGATACACTGCAGGGTAATACTGGTAAATTTATGGGAGACGGAATTGGCTTCCAACGTGGATGTAATGACAATTAGAATTTTTTTATTGTGAGTTAGGCTTGAAGGGATAGATCGACCGGTGTTAGAATTGAAGTGTTTTCTTTTTTAGGCTCGATGGGATGGTGGACCTTTCAATTTATTTGACTTAATATGAGATTTTTTTTAGAAAGGTCATTTGGAGCAGAAGTTTTGCATTAATATAAGCATTGGATGCTTTTTTAGGTGATGAAGAAGATGTGACAGAGATGTTTAAAGAGAATATTTCTTCTTTAGTTTCATTTTCCATTGAAAATATTACTTTACGTTTACATACAGAACTCAAGATGTTTAGACTATTTTTAATATATTTTTACTTTTTGGCCAAAACTTCAACAAGAATCAATAAGGAATAGTAAGATGACAAAGTATTGTAATAATAGCCAATATAAAATTGATTTTAATTTTCACAGCTAATGGCCATTTATCACAACTTTAGTTTCCTTTGATAATTTAAGTCTCAAAAGCTTCAAGTTTTTTAGTTGTAATACATTGAAGAAGATAACATTGTATACAAGTTTAACCACATGCATATTCTACCCAAACCATAATAATGATTTGTTTTACTTTTATACTTAATTGAGAAAAGTTTAAGAGATGTTTTAATTAGAACATCAGGTGTTTGTTTGCTGTGAGATTTAGGCTAAAAAGACATCTTAATTAATTGAAAATTATTGAAAATTTAGAATAAATTGTGGTTTCTGTCAAGAAATTGTGAAGCAACAACTCTCTGATTCCAAGTTATAAATGTATTTCTAACCCACATTTGACAACTCCTGGCCAATATATCCTCATATATTTATAGTCTGCCAGTTCGATAACAAGCAAGAAATGTTATATTAGGTTTCGCTCTTTTTGAGAAAAGCTGCAAATGGCATTTGGCACTATAACAATGTATTTATGGGGTATTTAGTTAACTCGCTTCGTGACAGCCATTCACAAGTGTAATTTTTTAGTGGTCGAAATTCATTGCTTTTTCTTATTTTGCCTGGACTTTTCTACAGCATCGTGAAATCAAATCGACTCCACACAGATTACGGGTTATCGTGTTGAGATGGCATTAGTGACGCTTGGTGAGGCAAGCTTTTGTATGCTGACTAATGCCCTTGACTGCATCAATTTCTACGAAACTCCACTGTAAATTGGGAGTGACAGTGGCCTCCGGCAGCACCTTCCACAGTTACGGAATAACAAACGTGCTCCTGCTTAGTTTGTATGCAGTTAAAGCCTCAATATGTTAAGTCGCCCGAGCAACAAGAGTGCTTCATATTCTTTGGAAATCTTGTTCTTTTACGGTCGAAATTGATGGAAAGTGAAGTGGGCTTTTTCTATCCTGTACATGATGTTTTTTATTGCATGGGTTCTCTTTTGTTCCTTCTTTTCACTCTGTTTATAATTAATTTGATTAATCCATAACATTATTTCGTAGAAAAGAAAAGGCATATGTTAGAAATAGAAAACCAACGAAAATTTTTTCAAAAATACTGACTGCATAAATTTAAATGAAATGGATAATTACCAAGAATTAATACATGTATATAAGCTTGTGTAATATACATACATTTATCATTTAGGTTAATATTTATAAAGGAAACTACATAAAATTTAGAAAGGTCATATGTAAGAATTATTCCTATAAATAATTGGCTACAAATGTAATAAAATGTTTAAAAAGAAATCTTGGATGCAAATGTAGTCTAGGTCTGCCAATGTAATAAAATACACTTATTTTAAAAGAGTTCAGGGATGAAATGTAGGCTAATTGTCAACTCTCAATTAACGACTATAATTGCTGTAACTTTAAAAAAGTAAAATTATTGAGGTTTTATTTTGAGATATTTAGTTGTACATAATATTCCTCTGATTTTTGAATGTCTTAATTTAACTGATGAAATATTTAGAGTAATCGCTGTCATTGATAACAGGAAATGCAGGAAAAAAATACAACATAAAACATATGACGTATTGTAAGCAATAATACATTGTCTTCACATAATACATTGTACCATCTTGATTTAAATGTTACAATTCTTATTGTCGAAATTAGAATTTTTCCTCAAGAATTTACTTTTTAGGGGTTTTTTTTGGAGGTGGGGGGGGGGGGTTATGGGGAAAACAATATCTTTTCTTCTGTTTTAATCTTCATGTTAAAGATTTCAGGGGATGAAATAAAATCCCAGCAAGGAATCATGAAATTTTAAAGGATACTCAATGTTACACCGTTAAAGAGACATTTTTTTTAATTGGAAAAATAACATTAAAGAACACTTAGTTAAAGTCATCCAGAAATTAAATCTAATGAGATGTTACTTAGAATTAACAATAAAAAACTCCAAACTAAAAAATTAACAATTTGCTCAGTTTATCCAGAATTGAATGTGAAAACCTTTAAATTGTACAAACTATTAAAAGTACTACAGGACTCCAAAAAGACATTGTGACAATTACATCATGCACGTACATGTATTTAAATAATGTATTAGTGTACGGTATGCTCTCAGAATAGAAATCGTTTGACCTTGTGAACCACAATGTCTCTATGACCTTAGCGACATTCAGTCGAGGTAATTACATTATTCTATGGTAACTTTTCATCATACGTCTCCTGACAATGGCAGAATTGAATTAATGTTCCAGTTGCAGTCTTTGTTATAACCTCTGGATCGTACTAGAGTGTCGGGGAGAGTGCTTGGGAATACGTGCGTGAGCCATTTATATTGGTGTCCTCAGAAATAACGGTCCCCTATTGAATACAAATGAATATAAATATGTTTCATTTCAAGGTCTATGTATTGTGTGGATATGATTTTCAGTGAAATTAAGTTTTGTGGATAATTATGTATGTGAACATTTTTGAAAATTTTATTGATTTAATCAATATGAAAGTGGCGATGTAGAACGTTTATATATGAAATAAATTTAATGAAATTAGAAGTAATACTTGTTATGGAGAATGTTATTATATAATCGTGAATATTTTTTGTTTAAACTTGCAATAAAGAATTGAGTTGTAGGTTGATTAAAAAACAAAACATTGGATCAGAATTATAATCTCAAAGAGAAAAAGACAAATTTAAGTAACACATTCATGACCAAAACTGTCTCCTTTTAGAAAAGAACAATTAAGCATGATATTTAAGTACCTTTATTATCCCCATGAAATACAGTGAACTTTATCTGACAGTATTGACCATACTATTGTTTAAAGTAGAGATGAAAGGGGCTGACGTGTTGGAACCATAAGGGTAACAATTCTGTTAGTCCAAAATGGTTAAATTGTCACTCTTTATATTGGTTGCTGTCTCAATGAACCTCTTTGTTTCAGTTTGTTTATTATATGTAGTTAAACATCATGCAGTGTATTTTTTTTTTTAGCAGTGAAACTTAATGGTTTGAGAAAGATGGTCATGTACCAGAATATATATTCATATGTAGCTAAAACAATTATATATGTTGGTTAATACTTTTAAAAATGGTACTTCAATATGTATCAAACAATATTAAGATCTGCTGACAATAAAGTGAAAGCTTTTATGTATTACTAAGAAACAATTTACTTTGAATAATTTAATACAGAACATTTGTTTTAATTGTCAAAATGACATATGCTAATAAAGTATCAAATATCAATATTTCAAAATTACAATGTATATATTTTAAGAGTTCATTGTGTATGAAAAATACTCAACCTGTTGCCATAGAATACAACGATTGGAAACTTTCAAGCACAGATTACAAATTATAATATTCACATGCTTTGGATTAAAAGGACTGGGTATAGGCAATTAATACTCATACTATAATGTCACAGGTATTTTAATATACATTTTTGACTGTTGATATATTTTATGTTGCTGTTTTAACTCAAAATTCAGACTAGCAGGCCTCAACATCTATCAATGGTTTTTTTACACAGAGAGCAACACTTTTGATATTTGTTTAGACCTCAAATTTGCTTAAAAAAGTCTTCACTTAATCTTTGCTTAAATATTGTCACTGAACATTTGGTTCTTTTTTGTGTTTTTCAGAACCAGGTTGAAGTTAAGACCCGCGATGACCGATACTTCGTCCTGACCTTTGTTCTCTGTGGATGTATAGCTGGAATCCTATTGGCTGTTGTTGTCATATACCTTATAAGGAGGTACAGTCGATCCAAGGAAAAACTTGCTCAACTGTCGGCAACAGGAGACAACACAGAGGCATCAAAAGACTATCAAGTATGATACATTGTTCTCCATCTTAGCCATCTAAAATATATCTTTGCCATCTAAAATAGATTTTCATTTTTATACGCCCATGAATTTTTGCGGAGCATATTATATAATGGTAGCAATCTGTCCATCTGTCTGCCTGTCTGTGGAGTGAACCTTGTAAGTGCAACTAGTCTTACAGTTTTCGACAAAATCTTTTCAGAATTGGTGTGTGTGTGTGTGTGTGTGTGTGTGATGGGAATCATATGAGGATCGCATATCGTAAAATTGGGATTTTGCGTCAATTTTAACGAAAATTATAGCCCATAATGATGTAGATTTTTCCACCAGTCAGTGTGAACCTTGTGACTA
>JAUMGZ010168516.1:0-15296 GCA_032359645.1 Pododesmus macrochisma
AAAAACAAGAAGCGAAACCAGGTGCTCGCGATATGGTAAGCGTTTCCTGCTACACATGTGCCACCCGCCGCGATGCCACATCTTTCGCATGTTAGATGTATGTATAAGTTCATCGTTACATATTATATAATTATTGCCAACTGAGCCAAGGTCATATCTTTCACATGTCAGATGTATGTATGTGTTCATCGTTAACTTAAAGCTATGTTGTAAATAGGGAATAATTTCTTATTAATATAGAGATACTATTATATATGTAGTATCCAACACAAAACTTACATGGATTTATTTTGGTGAATTTATATATGTACTGTGGGCTGGAGGCCTAAATAATATAAATAAAATATTTGTATTGTATTTTTGTTAACGTTCACACATTAAATAACTATTGCCAGCTAAGCCAAGGTCATATCTTTCACATGTCAGATGTATGTATATGTTCATCGTTAACTTTTATGTAATATATAAATATTGCCACCTAAGACAAAGGTATATGTTCACATAGCAGATGTATGTATATATTCATCGTCAACTTTTACAAAATAGATACTTATTGCTACCTAAGCCAAACTAATATTTTCTCATGTCAAATGTATGAATATATGTTTATTGTTAACTTTTACATAATTTATAGTTATGCTGTATTTATACATGTTGTTATTATTTTTGTTTATAATTTATCAATAAACATAAGTTTCCTACATAACTTTGTTGTTTTCCTTCATTAAAGCCCAGCCTACTGCGCTTTTGTTGTAACTTTTTCCATTCATCCACAAAATTTAGTAAACTTGGTACACATAATCAGTATCTTTTGTCGTATTGGAGTTATATCCGCTTGTGACTAGTGTGAACTACTGCTGCTTGCATTATTGTACCTTATTTAATTTTGTAAACATGATCAGTACCTTGTGTAGTTGGGCACTTGCAACTTGTTTTCTATTTCAACATTTGTTGTTGGAATTACTCCCCTTTATGAATTGACTGAAGGTTTTTGACTTTTATTCATGATGAGTCTCTTGTGGTTTATTTTGTATTTCGATACTTATTTTTGGAGTTATATCCCTTTATGATTAGTGTTAACTACTGCTGCTTGCATTATTGTTTTATATTAAATTTTGTAAACATGATCAGTACCTTGTGTAGTTGGGCACTTGCAACTTGTTTTCTATTTCAACATTTATTGTTGGAATTACTCCCCTTTATAAATTGACTGAAGGTTTTTGACATGACTTTCATTCATGATGAGTATCTTGTGTAGTTTTGTTCTTGTGGTTTATTTTGTGTTTCAAACTTTTTATTGGAGTTATATCCCTTCATGAATAGTTTGAACTACTACTGCTTGCATTATTGTACCTTATTTAATTTTGTAAAAATGATCAGTACCTTGTGTAATTGGGCACATGCAACTTGTTTTCTATTTCAACATTTTTTGTTGAAAATACTCCCCTTTATGAATTGACTGAAGGTTTTTGAATAGACTTTTATTCATGATAAGTATATTGTGAAGTTGTGTTCTTGTGGGTTTTTTTGTGTTTCAAAACTTTTTGTTTGAGTAATTTCACTTTATGATTTGTGTTACCTACTGCTGCTTGACTAATATATATGAATCTGATCCATATGATCAGTACCTTGTGTAGTTGTGCACTTGCAACTTGTTTCGCGTTGTTCAATTATTCCCCTGTATGAATATTGTACACTACAGTGCTTACATTTGATCTCGTTTAATCTTTATGAAACTTTGTATAATGATCAGTACCGTGTGTACTTGTGCTCTTTTGGTTCATTTTGTGTCTCAAAACTTTTCATTGAAGTAGTATCTGTGTGGTTGGGCACTTCTATTTCAAATTTTGTTGTTGGAGTTACTGGCCTTTAACAATTGATAGAAACTTTTGATCGACATTCATGAAGTTTTGTACACATGATTACTATCTTATTTTCAATTTTGCAATTGCAACTTGTTTTACTTTGTTGGAATTATTCCCCTTTATGAATTGTGTCAATAACTTGCACAAATGATCAGTACCTTGTGTTGTTGTGAATTATTGACTTGCCTTCTATTTCAACACATTGTGGGACTTTTTCCCCTTAATGAATTGAGAGAAAGTAATAACTGATATTTATGAAGCTTGGCACACATGATAACTCTAGAATTATTTTCAATTTCAACAGTTTTTCATAGCGTTATTCCCCATTATAAATTATGTGAATCACTTATGCTTGCTTTCTTGACCAATATATATCAATACCCATAATTAGTACTTTGTGTAGTTGTGCACTTGCAACTTGTTTTCTTAACAACACCTTTTGTTTGAGTTACTCTCCTTTACGAAGTACTGCTTCTTGCATTCAATCTTAACCAATATGTATGAAACTTTCCATATATCATATGATCATAGTATACTTGTGCCCTCTTCTTTATTTTGTTTCGACACATATAGTTGAGTTTGTTCCCTTAATCCATTATGTGAAGTACTGCTGCTTGCATACTTTACCAATACTTAACCGTGTACACATGATCACTACCATGTGTAATTTGGCCCTTGTGACTTACCTTCTATTTTGAAACTTTTTGTTGCAATATATTTGATCTAACTTTGGAAAGTGGTCATGGAGGGGCACGTTACTAAGGTGGGTCGCGTTGTGTGTGATGACACTTTGTGTATAACGTATTATTCTATGTAATGCTATGCTTCAACATGCGAGTAAAATTATGATCATAATTGTTTGCACTATTCGGTTGAAAAGAGCACCAATTATACGTGTAACTTGCATGCTGATGTTACCATGACAGCCACTGTGTCGAATAATATTACATGACCAACGTTTCCTAATACAGTTTCCACCGCCAGTACTTTCAGTACTTTGATTCTCTGTTATTAATTAATAAACAAAGTGCTTGCGTGTATGTTTCAATGTCAAATGCATGTAAAAGGAGTGTTTCATATCCTCTTTAAAAATGCTAGAATATGTTGCTCGTTCATCTTCACATAAAGATGGATAGTTACATTGAAGCACTGGTATGTATACTTTTAAAATTAGTATTAGGCGTTGAGCGACTGTGACAGTGCTATGAAGTGCATTTTTTTTTTATTTTTTAAATGTTTCTATACTTAAGACTTCTTTTCTCATGCGGATAAGTGCGAAAGTTGGAATTTAACCACACAACCTAGTTACGTGCTTGGTGACCGTCCTAAGTCAGTCCGCATGGACAACTAGTCTTGGAGATTGTTGTGACCTAAATTTATTTCCTAATATTCTGGTGGTGAATTTTGTATACGGATATTGTTGATTTGTTAATGTCTCTCTTCTGTTGATTCAACGCACCCTGTTTTAGTCCATGCATCTGGACCAAAGATCCAAGGCGGACTTTCCTCATACAAATCCCGTAAGTCGTCCGTCTCATCCGTCCGTACTTGGTAAACTTTTCACATTTTCGACTTCTTCTCCAAATCCGCTAGACAAATTTCATCCAAACTTAGTAGGAAACATCCCCATGAGAAGGATGTTCAAATTTGTTCAAATAAAGGAGCTCGACCCCTAGGGGGTCAAAAGTGGAAATTTTCCAGAATTTTAATATCTTTATCCTAATAAACTAAAAGGCCTAGAACTGAATGCGTTGGTGTGTAGTAACGTTAGAGCATGGAGAACCATGTTTGTTCATGGCGTGCCCCTGGGGTCAATCATAGGTAACGCTGTTTTGAGATCAAGGTTCAAAACTATATATATATAGAAAATATTTTAACTTTTCGCTTTTTTTATTTCTAACAAATGAAATTGGTCTCGTCAAGCTCCAAATAGGTGATTCAAAATAAATGCATGCAATACTGAGTTCATACGTACTTTAAAATATTGCAAATTCTCTGAGGCTTCAAATATGTTTCGGGTTTTCCTCTGCGTGTCTAAGTTTTAAATTCAGTGAAGAACAGTAAACAATCTACGTCTGTTTGTCGTTCAACAATAGCGGCGTAAACAATGATTTTCAATGAACAGGGAACCGTCATTAACAGGAAACGGATGTGAAATTCGGAATCACTCTTGATTGTACTTAATTTTACTACAGCGCACAGTAGACCCGGATTATGCAAATTTCTGTCACGCGCCCTTATATTTAATGTGTGTTACCTAGACAACTGGATCAACTGCAACGTTGTAACTTTTGCATAGGAATTCCCATAGACTTGTCTCCGACCCTGAACTTTGGAACCAATGCGTGAATATGTTTGATGATACATTGTTGGTATCATTTATCACTTATGACTTAGAAATAACATAAAATAGAAGATCTATTGCGTTTTTAAAAAAAATATTTCATTTTTGAAGTGAGTTATCTAAATGATGTATGTAATAGCAGTTTTGGACAAGAAGTCGAAAAGGAGGTGAAGTTAACAGAATGGCCATATTTATAAATAGTGTTGAAATTTGATCCCAAAACACGATACCTATTTTAGACTCCACTATTTTATCTTAATTTCAATATTTTCCACTTCTCTAAAACTGCTTGACAAATTTAAACCAAACTAGGTTGTAAAAATACCTATAGGTCAAGGTGGGAGGTAGACTTGTTCAAATGATGGAGGTTCACCATTAGGGGACAAAAACGGAAATTTTGACAACTTTATATTTTATTTAAATGCCAAATATTCAAGGATTGTTTCAACCAGATGGACATTAAGGCCTAATGGGCATCTTCTATATATACTGACTTTCAAAAAAGTTGATAACTCTAATGTACAATGTAATGTTAACTTGATTTTTGGAAATAGAGACCTTTTCAGTAACATTCAATTTTAGTTGTTGGTTATGGTTAATTTTGTCTGAAAATAAAAGTGTATTTACAGATGGTAAAAAACGCTCTAATTTCTTAAAGAGATGTGAATAAATTTACAAATAATTATACATATACTTATAAGTTAATAACCACCATTCTCTTTTGGCATATATTTGTAATCCTCTTTGTTAAGAAAAATGTCATAATTAGTACATTTGATTTAATTTTACAAAGATTAACATCAATTTTGGTTTAGCACAATATTTACTGGTATTTAAATGCAACTACTAACTGTATATACGTAATATTTATATTATTTGTTAAAGATTCAGAAGAAGATATCAAGTTTGGCTAGCATAAATAGCGGCTGAAATGGACTCTGACGAAATGGAGGAGCCGGAGGCTGCAAGTCCCCTGTCCGATCAATATGATGGTTATCAGGACCTTGCACAGGAGACACATGGCAAGTCAAATTAATTTATCCACTTTGAAAGGAGGGTCCGGCCTTTAAATACTATCAAGCAAATTTTCTTGAAATATAAACCAAATTGTTATACAATTTATATTAGAATTTTATATGTGAAGATATTTTTTCTCATAATTAACATCTAGGCATTAGGTTCGAAGACTTATTTGAGTTACCAGGTTGAATGTCAATGTCAACATTAATGTCAATATAACGGGAATATATCACAAATTTGTACACCGTATTAAATTCCTTTGATTTGAAGGGCAATACATACTGACTGGCTGGGGATTTATGTATTGATTTAATGGTAGATTTATTTAAGTCAGAACGTTTGGATGATAAAGGCCACGAAAAAGGATTGGCAGTTGTTCAAGATAAATAAGTAATCATGTTAAATAGGGATCTTAAGGCAACATGCCAGTGCGCAAACTACTATAACAATTTTAATTTCTCCATGTGTTTTAATCCTCTTTTCCTATAGAAAAATATGGGAAATTAATGAAGCAGTTCTTCTGATGTTTCATTTTTTGTGGAATTTCAAATTTTTTAATTATATATAAATTCAATTTTACAAAACAATACAAAATGTATGACACATTTTGATAATAACGATTATTACCTATATAATGTTACATGATTTTGAGGTTTCCTTTATGATTTTTAGTAAATTTGATAGTTTCATTGAGAAGGATTTGTGAAGTTTACTAAATTTCTCAAAAAACTGGATTTTCACAAAAAGTTGACTTTAATTTTTTTCTCAAAACCTAGCAAAGTATTTATCAATCAATATGCAAATTACATGGAAAGAATTTAAAAAAAAATCTATCAAGTAGTTTTCTCACATGCGTATTGTCTGAAGGACATTGGTGAAAACGTGGCCGCCAGAATTTAGTAGAGATTGATAAATGTTACCTTGATGTACATGTACATCGCCAGTCTTCGTGGTAACTAAACGCCCGTTCACGAGGTAAATTAAGGTTTAAAAAATGTTGTCTATAAAGCTTGTGGTTTATAAACCTTGATTGTTCACATGGTTAATCAAAGTGTATACAACACACTGTATAAACATGTAAATATTTCCCGCCAGAAAGACACAAAACCATGTATCATGACATATAGGTTTCTAATTGGTCAAACTGTCCAAGGTTTATTAATCAAGGTTAAAATAACCTGAAATTAAAACATACGATGATAATATGAGTTTACAAATTATTTTCTTGCAACAGCATTATTTAGCTGACTAATTACAGTATACTATAAACATACAAAAAACATATTTTGGCAATACTGGGGTGCAAAGGCTCCTCTCATGACAATCAGGCAATTCGACCTGAGTCAACCATGCTTCTACTGGGTGGAACTGAAGGCGTAAGAGCCTATGAGGCAGTTGCAGTAGGCATCTGCTGTGTTACTAAAGGCAGCTGCGAGTTCCAGCTGAGCGTACTAGGTGCTACATATAGTGATAGTACACTGATATATCTTGATATAGATGTTACGGGGCCATGGTTGATATATACGAAGTATTAATGTAGAAAACAGGCAGCTCGGATTGTACTCTGTGGTCAAGTATACCATATGAATTATAAGCCCTAGATCATGAACTATAGATTATATCTTTGAGTGGAAAAATAAATTAGGCATTAGCTTAATTAACGGCCACCCCTACATGTACTCGTGATTGGACTGCTAAACCCTCAAGTTACATGTGAATAATATATTGGTATGCATACAATAAACAGTGAAAAGGTAAATAGAGATAAAACATGTACACATGTATTAAGTGATACAGGACATGTAAAAACTTGAATGATTAGATTAGAGTACAACACATGTACATCTTAAGTAATGTTTGCATTTGTTGTCATGTGATCTCTTCATATATAACGTATACAATGTACCTATAACTACAGTATTACACATGTATACAAATGATCTAACTGATAATAAATATTAGAAATTATAGTATGAATATTCCGTCGTTGGTTTAATTCTCATTTCGTATAAACGTCGCTATATTTCATTTGGTCACAAACTGATATATTCGTCTGATATCAATGAAAAAAGAAACATGCTGGATTGAGGAAGGTAGAAGGGCGGAAGGTCGATAGCTTGAAAAAGGGATTCGCTTCACATCTTCAGGATGAAAACAAAACAGCAAACGAGGTTCTAAATTACGGCCTTTGATTTGTCCAAAACTTACTGGTACACGAAAGGATAAATTTGGGTTATTTAAAACTTTGTGATATATATAACCATCACTTTAAATAACCTTAAATTAAAACATACGATGATGTTTGAGTTGACAGTTTATTTTCTTACAACGACATGATTAAGTTTACTTATTACAGTATTCTATAAACATACAAAAAACATATTTGGGCAACACTAGGGTACAAAGGTCCTCTCATGGCAAGCAGACAATCCGAGCTGAGTCAAACATGGCGCAGTAGAGCTTGCTTCTACTGGAATGACCCACTTTTTATAAACAGTAAATTAAACAGAACATCTTTCATCACATGCATTAAAGACATTATTTGACAATTTGGCCTCAAGTCAGACATTTATAATGGACTCAGTTTTAGAATAGGCGCCGCGACAACTGCTGCACGATCCAAAGTCCCAGACCACTTCATCAAAGTAATGGGGCGTTGTTCTTCAGATTGGTTTTAACGGTACATACGAACTGATGCAAACAGCATTAGAGATTATCAGGCTACAATGTGCGTGGTATAATTGGTATAATTTAGTTGTGTGCTATACATAATACCAAGTTAATATCGACGTCACAACAATCATCAAGACTAGTAATCAATGCGGACCGACATAGGACAGTCACCCAGCACGTAACCAGGCGGTGTGGTTAAACCGGTTAATGAGGCATCAACATTCCCACTTCCCGCATGAGACTAAACAGGGCCAGTGAACATGCTGCGGATAATGGTGTCATATATACAGTATTTTCAATGAATGTCTTTGATAATCTTTTCCAACAAATCGAAAGCGATAGGATGCCTACTATGACTCGAGTTTATCTGAGTTTTCTTTACTCCTTGTAGAGTATACTGAAGAATAAAAACTTTATCAGGATCAGTTAATGGTGTTTATAGTTATGACGTATGTGTTTGCTGGGTAAAGTTTGAGTGTTTCGTACCAGAGCTTAAGATTTGCACAGTATGCGACAAAGTACACAAAGGTATCCTCGCCAAATTTTGTGTGATGAGAAATTTCTTGAACAAAGTGAACACTGATGAAAATATATTTTTGGTACTAGGAGCTAAAGCTGCATCCATAAGCTGTTTTACTGTCCTGTCTAGATTTGGTATAACTTCTCGATAGGGAGAGTGGGAGTATGATACAAGTCCGCTTCTGGCGCCACCACTTTGAATTTACCTATCTGCAAACAAGAAAGATAATAACTAAAAATGTTCTTTTTACCCTCAATGTGTGCAGCATGAATAACAAAGTTATTTGATGCTGCGCACCAAGTCAACCTGCGCATCAATTTCATAATGTTCTGTGATTTGCTGTGACCTTTATTTATTATGTGCAATGTCGTCCTATTGTCGCAATGAAACACGATACGCTTCTGTGACCACGTAGGACCCCAAATGACGGCGCAGGTTACAATGAGACCAGTTCCAAAATCGCTATTGACATATCACCTTGCTCAAATGAGACGTAGTCGGGCCAAGAACAAGCAAACCATTTTCCTTGAAAGTAGCTGCCATAAGCTATAGACTCGCTCGTGTCTGTATATAATTCCTTATCCGTTGAAGTGGTTACTTTGCTGTCATAGAAAAAAGATTTCCTATTCCAGCGAGGAATGAATTGTATCCTCATGTTAATATCGCATTGACATTCTGTGCTAAACGTAATATGATGATGTCATTATTTAACTACTGACACTTAGCTTATTAAATAAGATACAAAGCTCCTTCCTGGCACTTTAACCCTTGCGGCGAAGTTTAAATGCCCCAATAGGCTAAGCAGTTTACGTTTTGTAACTTTTCTCCTATGAGTGGAAGTTTGCAATATGCTCAATATACGCTCAACTTTGTCCTAGGTTATGAAGATTGCATAGTAATAGTGTTCAAGTCTATTCCTAAGAATGACATAGATGTGTCAGGGCCTTAAGTCTTTTTAGGATGTATAGGAATTTGCAATGTCTCAACAACTCTCTTCAGTGTTTGAATGGTGTCAGATACGTTAGAGTTCGGACTACTGATGGAAAGGAAATCATCGAGTAGAAAAAAGAAGGTCTCAAATACTGAAAATTTGAGTAGCAATGTAATGGATTGCATCTGAAAGCATTGAAAAAAATCTTAGGACTACTGCGTGACCCGAAACACAGACGCACAAAGAAGTAATATTTTCCTTCCCAGGATACCCCAAGGTATGCTCATAGCTTTGGAGATATTGGTATTAGTTTGAACGCGTCCACTGCGTCGGTTTTATTGAGAGCTGCACCGTGAGCGTAGCGTTTAATCACGGATATTGCATCGTGGGGTGCAGAATAGTCCACTATGATTCTTAACTTCTTGGAATATTGTCCTTCACTTAAACCAAGAGGATAATACATGCGATATGTCTGGAAAGGTGGACTGTCAAAAGGACCAATTATGATTCCCTTTTTGAGTTCTGATGTGATTAATTGGTTAACTGCTTGAGGTTGTTTTCTAGTAGACAGTACATGTTTACACACATAGTTATCGGTTGGAAGACTTTTTAAACCAGTACCAACACCCTTTTTTAAGCCATGTATCAGCTCATTAGAGAACTGTTTGCCTTGGCGGTTTCTGAGTTCATGCATTAACGAGTCTATGTCGATTGGTGTAGTAGCTCTACAAAAATAATTTGTTCCTGGAATTCTGTAAAGTGGTGATTTAAGGTCGTCATTGACAAAAGTGTTGGTTATGTGTGGCGATAGTTATGACTGGTGTTTGCTGGACACAATGTTGGATTTCGAGTAAGTTTTGTTTCTTACACATTCAGAAGCTGGGTGATTAGGTTAACGACATTTACTACACACATGCACCATTCTTGAGAAGTTGTCATAAGTGTAAGAGCAACCCATGGAACTGAAATTACATGTACTACATATTTCTTTGACGTTGTGAAAAAAAACGAAACCTTCCATGTGTATCTACCTTTGAGTTGGATTATACGCGGTTAATGTTACAATATTGGTTTGAATTCTTGAGACTTGGCGTAGGATTAGTAATGTTCAGAATTCAAAGACCTGATACATGAAGGGAACTCTGGCAATGGTCGCACGTAGGACTTCTCAGCCCTGCAAAAAGCCTCAAATATAGTGATGTATCACGGGACGACCAGTCTACCTTAATGTTGAGGTTAGCCTCAAATTGTTCAGCTTTCTTAGAGAAGACATTGGGATACTCATAAAAATGAGTGCCACCAAATCTAAGTCTGAATAGTTATCCAATTCACGTCGTCTTTTTGGTTCTTTTTCGCATATTACATTTTTGAAGCGAAAGATTGTAATCTTGGGTCATTGGCCTTGACTGTTTCACTGACTATTTCCATATCGAGTACCAAAAGTAAGGCCAGGTTAAGGTGTTTATGAGCATGGATGAGTTTCCTGATGTGTTAGGGAACTATGTTGACGTAGGGCAACTCAACTATATGAATACGTTTAAAAATCTTACCTGCCTTGTTGCTCGTAGACTCTGTCTCCTGACGTATGTTGGAATCAGACGTTTTTTTATTTTTATTTTTTTGAGGAAAACAGCCAAAGCTGTCCAAAAATGGGTATTTTGAGGAAATGCTATAACTTTCTTAAAAAACAATTTTTTTCTTTTATATATTTGGTAGCAGTTTCCTTTAAGAATCTTATTTAACATATTAGACGGGGTTTTTGAAGCAACTGGCCGGTTTTGAAGTTTTTTGTTAAACTAATGGAAAATGTTTAAAGAGTCGTTTTTTTAGGAATAACTCTTGTCAGAAAAACTCCTCCTAGACGGATGAAGGAATTTTAACGAAACTTGGTAGAATATTAGAGTATATGATGTAGATGTGCAGATTAGTGTCTGTTTTTTAATTTGAGCAATTTTGTGGAAAAACAGCCAAAATTGTCCAAAAATTGGTATTTTGAGAAAATGCTATAACTTTGATTTCTTAAAAATATAATTTTCTTTTAAATATAAGTAGCAGTTTCCTCAAGAATCTTATTTAATATATTTGACGGCTATTTATAGCAAATCGCCGGTTTTTGTAAAACTAATGGAACATGTTGAAAGAGTGGGGTTTAAGTCCATCTGGACCGATACAAATCCCGTCCGTCGTCCGTCGTCGTCGTTAACTTTTCACATGTTCGACTTCTTCTCCTAAACCACTGGACCCATTTCATCCAAACTTGGTAGGAAGTATCCCTAGGCAAAGGGGATTCAGATTTGTTCAAATGAAGGGGCTCAGCCCTCAGGGGGCACCACTAGGGGGCCAAAAGGGGAAAACATTGTCAAAACTTCAAAAAATCTTCTTCTAATAAACTAGAATGCTTAGAGCTTAAAGTTTTGGTATGCAGTAAATTTAAGCCATGGAAAACCAAGTTTGTTCAAGGCATGACCCTTGGATCAAAAATGGGTTACGCGTTTTTGGGTTAAAGTTCAACACTATGTCAAATTTGTTAACTTTTCATATTTTTGACTTCTAGTCCGAAACTATTTAATTAATTTCACCCATACTTGGTTGAAGGCATCCCTAGGGGAAGGGGTTCCGATTTGTTCAAATAAAGGGTTAATGCTCCCAGGGCGCCTTTTTCGGGGCCAAAATGAAAACAAATTGACAACATTTCAAAAATCTTCTTGTAGACTTAAAGGCCTAGAGCTTATTGCTTTATTATGTAATAACTCAAAGGCACAGAGAACCAAGTTTGTTTGAGGCATGCCCTTGGGGTCAAAAGTATTCAAATGCAAATATTTAGTTTATGGCCTATTTCAACCAGCTGGACGTTAAGGCCTGTTGGGCCTCTTGTTTGAGAATAACTCTTGCCAGAGGAACTCCTCCTAGACGGATGAAGGAATTTTAACGAAACTTGGTAGAATGCTAGCAAACATGATGTAGTTGTGCAGATCAGTTTCAGTTTTTTGATTTGCCCAATATTTGTTGAGAAAAACAGCCAAAATTGTCCAAAAATGGGTAATTTGAGAAAATGCTATAACTTTCTTAAAAATAATTTTTTCTTTTTAACATTTGGTACGTAACTTCCTTTAAGAATCTTATTGAACATATTAAACGGAATTTTGTAGCAAATGGTCGGTTTTGAAGTTTGAAGAATAGGGTTTTTGAGAATTAACTCTTGTCACAAGACACTCACTAGACAGATAAAGGAATTTCAACATAACTTTGATGGATGTTAGAGTATAAGATCTAGATGTGCATATCAACTTCGGATGTTTGATTAGAGCTTTTTTAGGGAGAAACAACAAAAAAAAGGAAAAAAAAACTTTTTTCGGGTATTATTGCGCATGATTGAATGGGATTTTTTCGAAGAGATGCCGAGTGCAGGTATATGCACATCTGTGATTGCGTACATCTAGTAGAAATTGTCTGTGTTACTGTTAGGCAAAATTGATGCATCACTGTTAGAAAAAGTCGTGTACGTTTTGGAGTGTATCTACTTCTTGCACAAGTCCATTGTCATTATTGACGGAAGCTGTCCACAACATTTGTAGAATCATGCTGACCATCTGATACGTTTTTTCTGTTAGTACTTGTGCTGCATCAGATTGTATGTGGTTTCTTTTACGAGAACGGACCCTATCCGTAGACATGTTGTAATTGTAGGATTGTGTAAAAGTTAAAAACAAAATAATAGCTTGAAAAAGTTATATGCCTCACGGCTTCTGGATGAAAACAGAACTAAAAACGAGGTTCCAAATTACGGCCTTTGATTGGTCAAAAACTTAGGGGTACACTCAAGGATAAATTTGGGTTATTCAAAACGTTGTTATATTTATAACCATCACTTTACGGAATGGAGCATGCTCTTTTAAAATTGAAGCTTATACAACTCCAGATGGTTAATGTACCAGATTTATACAGACTGTTCACATGGTATGATTTGGTTGATACGTCAAGCAATGTAAATCAAGGTTTACCGTGTGAAAGGGCCTTAACCCTAATTTAATGTGAATATGTACTAAAAATATTGCCAGTGCACATATAAGAACTATTAATGATAAAGCGCGGAAAGCAATACTCAAACAATTTACAAATAACAGAATGAAAAGAAGTGAAACGTGTGAGGTGCTTAAAATTCTTTGGAAAAAGTGACCCGTGTTAATTTGTACCATAAGAAAATCCAGACCAGAAACCTCCATGTACATTTATATGGGATGAAAATGCAGTAACCCCATCGTATTGTCTTATTCTTTTTGATGCATCTATTGTTGGTTTGTCTGTGTCTCTCGTTCTGTTGATTCAACTCATCCTGTTTTTTATTCCATCCCTCTTGCTTTATGACCCGCCCATTTATGTTTTGTTCCTCTTCATGGGAAGAGTATTTCTATTTCTACCATATGATAAATGTTGTATCATTTAACCTTGTAATTTGCATAATCTTTTAGGTGACCAGTCTTCAGATTCCGACAGTGATTACAGTTCCATGAAACAGCCAACACTGTTAGACCAATTGAAGAACATTTTGGAACAATACCCAAATACAAGCATCCTTAAGGTGAGTTGTCTCTTACAATGCAAACACAATATGATAGTAATTTCCTTGTAGCCCTTATCGCCGATTTCAACAAGTGAAACTCTAAATATATAATAGTAATGACATAATTCATTATACACATGATGTAAAAGTATATATGAATAAGAAAATAAAACATATATATATATATAACTATATTTCTCGTCCGCTAGACAAAAATATCACGAAAATAGGGGTACGATATTAAAAGAATCGCGCACCGGTGCTAGGTTGGTATCGATATGTCATAACCCGAGTGTAAGGATATTTCGATATCAACCTAGCACTGGTGTTTGATTATTTATCTCACATGCTTCTTAACAAAATTGGTTTTGACTAAAAGAAACAGAGTCGTGACGCCTTCCGCCTCAGCAATCACGTTCACTAAAACATGCTTCTGAAAAAAACTAAAACCCTGCATTTCAAATACATATGTTTATAAATGATGCTTTAACTTTGAAAAAGTCATATAAATGTATCAACATTATGTGAAAACCTTATTCAAGATTTGATTTTGGACAGCAACAAATGCAGGGAGTCTTCAACAGCACAACTCAGTCACTCGTAATTTGGAACTACTCTTATTTTTCGTTCAACTTCAAGACTAGATCTCGGATAGTTTGGAATTAAAAATGCAGAACATATAAATGCAATCAATATCACACCGGGGTCAGCAATAAACAAATAAATACACACCACTGTAGGATTATTCAATAAAGCTGGTTGTCTAAGATGTTCGTTTTCTAAAGACGGTTAAATGTCAACAACAACAAATATAACAACAACAATAACAAAACAAAAAACAATGGCTTGTAAAGGTATACTGATACTTGCATTTACATGATAAATTATCCAATCACAAAAAAAACTTTCTACTGCTAATTCTGACTTATAACTCTAACGCACATTTTGCGAGTTCTCGAGAGCTAATTTCGAACCCTTCTTTAGAGACAGCCGATTCCAACTAAATTTGGTGAATATATTGTTGTTATCAATACCAAGAAATTTTAAACCCGACAGTTTTGTGCATCAGTAAACAAGTTGTTTCAAATATGATTGGTTGACAGTTTCAGCAGTTTTAGTATCTCATTTATAATATGTACTATGTCAGTGACTTGTAAATGTGATTATGTGAAAATGTATGTGTTTAATACCGCGTGAAAGCAAAGAGAGTTCTATGTGCTCAACATATACTTCCCTTCAGTTAATTCTAATAGTACATTTATTTCCTAGCAGTGTCATAACTTCACTGAAAACATGTACTATAAGTCAAAAACAGTATGAATAGGATCAACAGAACGAGAGGCATTGACAAACAAACAATAACTGCGTCAAACAATGAAGCA
>JAUMGZ010168527.1:0-15296 GCA_032359645.1 Pododesmus macrochisma
TACGACAATCCGATACATCGACAGCACGACAACCCGGCAGTACGACAACCCGACACATCGACAGCACGATCATCCGGCAGAACGACAACCCGGCACTACGACAGCACGACAACCCGACAGAACGACAGCCCGGTACTTCGGCAGTACAACAATCCGATACATCGATAGCACGACGACTAGGCAGTACGACAATCTGATACATTGACAGCACGACAACCCGACATAACGACAACCCGGCAGTACGACAGCACGACCACCCGGCAGAACGACAACCCGGCACTTCGACCGCACGATAACCAAGTAGTACGACAACACGGCAACCAGACAGTACGACAGTTCGGCTGTTCGAAAGCTCGACAGTATGACATCACGACAACCAAACAGTTCGACAGGCCGACAGTTCGACAGTGGGCGGCAAGTAACAGTACACCAACTTTAAATAGTATATTTTTGTCTTATTTTCACACCATCGGAGGCGAAACCACGACAAAACTACAAAGTTGATCGTGATGTTGAGGGTGAAAATATGACAAACTATATAAGTGTGTAGTACTGTGACCCGTGGAAGTACGACAGCGCGTCAGAGCTATCTTTTGTTCGTATTTCTCACTATGATGACATAAACATGAATATAATACCAAGAGTGAATTTTGTTCTTTCTAACTGATACTTAATAACAAACACTCAAATTATATCTTTATAGAATAACTAAACATTGTGTTGACTTTGTATGTCCTTTCCCCGTCTTATACTTATTTTTAAAGATAATTGTGAATGTTTTAGAGTCACACGTGAATGTAAAATACGCGAGCATAGCTTATTCTAACAGTGTACGCAGCTCGATGAAAACTAAGCAGAAGGTCATCATATTCTGTCCTGTTTTCTATAATTATCCAATGATTTAAGCATATGTCGAAATGCCTAAAGACGTTCCAGATATTGTTCTAAGAATAGTCTTCACCGCAATGTGTCTTGCATACCGCCAAGACGTAACGCACGTACTCTAGTTATTCTATAAATATCTATTTTTATCGTTCACTCTCTCCCCCACTCTGTTGCCGTGACATCATTGCTGCCTTATCTCTATATTATGGTCCAGATGCTGGATTCCTTAATAACATGTTAATGTTGTATAGCCACAACACGGCACTTAACTTGTTTATTAACCCGGAATAGAGGTCTGAAACATCGACAGGTAGACAATGAAGTAAATCATTGACAGTGTTTACACCTGAATGTTATTGTGTTAAATATTGATGAAGAAGATTGACAACCGATAAATTTAACATGATTTCAAAATTTATAATTGTTCGTTGATGGTGTTAAAACGGGTGCGTGCATATATCTAAGACAGCAGTAAAGTATAGTTGAGTTGGTAGGCTGGTGTTAGAATCTCAGGTAGGGGTTCGAATACCGGCCTCGTCAAAACCAACGACGTTAAAATTAGACAGTCTTCTCACTCCCTGCTACAATGTAAGCGCTCAGCATGTTTTGGTAGGAGAAAGACTGGTTGGCTCGGTGTCAGCGTAATGTGACCGAGTGGTTTATCTCGTCAATGTGTCTGCGGCGAGATATTTCAATGAGACAGCGCTGTAAAGTCGCGATAAAATAAAGAGTTGAGTTGAGGGGTGGTAACCTGTACATAAGAGAAGCGTTAGATTTGTACATCGGTTTCACTCAGAGTTTAATTGACATTTAAATGTTATGCATTGTATACTGAATAAATAATTTAGAACATCAAAATCTATTTTTAATTAAATTTAGTCAGTTTATGTGACTCAAGAAGCACTATTGCGATAGTTCGTGGTTAGTCGTAGTGAATTTTTTTTATTAAAACCACTGTTTGTCTGTGTGTGTGTGTGTGTGTGTGTGTGTGTGTGTGTGTGTGTGTGTGTTTGTGTGTGTGTGTGTGCGTGTACGTGCGTTCTTGATGTTGAATGTCCCTTTCGACTCATGGCTAGGTCATACCTATACGTACGCACTGTGTACCTGTACAACACTGGTGTCTGAAATCTCGACATCTGGTGATAACGCTGACTAAGCTAACCAGTCGACAAGTCAAGTTTGTTTCCAATCTAGTCCGTATATTTTAATGACAGTATTATCCCCAAACTTAAAGTTTAAAACACACATAATGGGTACCATCATCACGGAGATATACAGTCGTTAATTACACATTTACACGGTGATGGATAACCAAAATGGATGTTATGTTTGTTTAATAGATTTTTCTTTGTGCTAAAGTTTTGCTTAGAAATTCAATAACGAAAATTTTACCGTTTACACAACCCAATTGTTTGCAGGTGAAAAGTTTATTGAGCTTTAGTAGAAATGTTTGCTATTGTCATTCTAGATAAAAAGTCTATAATGCTGTTTATTTTAATTTATTGTGCTGGTTATTTTAATGTATTTCTAGTTATTTAATGTATTCCTTTTGTGTTTTGCAGGCGTCCGTGTATTCCCTCGTGCTTAAATGTTTCATTAGTCTTTCAACGTTGATTCTAGTATGCCTGATTCTAGCTTACCATGCTCTTGAAATTAAGGTAAGTGATGCAATACAGTTCTGGATCTGTGCACAACAATCTCAAAACAAAAGCTAACAATGCTAATGGACACTGTATATATTCGCTCTTAATATTGATAAATAAACAAACAAACAAAAGTGCATGAAGGAGGTAGTCTATTTATGTTGCCCATTTTCAAAAAAAAAAAAACTGAAACCATATAATGTCAAGTTTGAGGGGGGCGGGAGCTGACAGTCGTCAGGTAGAATCGCCTGTTTTGGAATATGATTTATATCGGGTGCAATATATGGTACATAATTTAACAAAGCTTATAAAAAACTGTATTTAGAAATTTAAATTATGTTCCACGGCAGACTTCGTTGCCTTATTCCTGCCTGATCGTACTCCTTCTACCTTGCAATAATCCTTGTACCTGGTCGTATTAGTCTCATTCTATCTGACTGAAGGCCTTCTGTCTGGTCGTAGTAGCCTCATTCTATCTGACTGAAGGCCTTCTGTCTGGTCGTAGTAGCCTCATTCTATCTGTCTGAATGCCTTCTGCCTGGTCGTAGTAGCCTCATTCTATCTGACTGAAGGCCTTCTGTCTGGTCGAAGGAGCCTCGTTCTATCTGCCTGAAGGCATTCTGCCTGGTCGTAGTAGCCTCATTCTATCTGACTGAAGGCCTTCTGCCTGGTCGTAGTAGCCTCATTCAATCTGACTGAAGGCCTTCTGCCTGGTCGTAGTATCCTCATTCTATCTGACTGAAGGCTTTCTGTCTGGTCGTAGTAGCCTCATTCTATCTGACTGAATGCCTTCTGTCTGCTCGTAGTAGCCTCATTCTGTCTGACTAAATGCTTTCTGTCTGGTCGTAGTAGCCTCATTCTGTCTGACTGAAGGCCTTCTGTCTGCTCGTAGTAGCCTCATTCTATCTGACTGAAATCTTCTGTCTGGTCGCAGTAGCCTCATTCTATCTGACTGAAGGCCTTCTGTCTAGTCGTAGTAGCCTCATTCTATCTGACTGAAGGCCTTCTGTCTGGTCGTAGTAGCATCATTCTATCCGACTGAAGGCCTTTTGTCTGGTCGTAGTAGCCTCATTCTATCTGACTGGAGGCCTTCTGTCTTATAGTAGTAGAATTATTCCATTTGACTGAAGGCCATCTGCCTTGTCGTAGTAGCCTTATTCTATCTGACTGAAGGCCTTCTGCCTGGTCGTGGTAGCCTCATTCTATTTGACTGAAGGCCTTCTGTCTGGTCGTAGTAGCCTCATTCTATCCGACTGAAGGCCTTCTGTCTGGTCGTAGTAGCCTCATTCTATCTGACTGGAGGCCTTTTGTCTGGTCGTAGTAGCCTCATTCTATCTGACTGGAGGCCTTCTGTCTTATAGTAGTAGAATAATTCTATTTGACTGAAGGCCATCTGCCTTGTCGTAGTAGCCTTATTCTATCTGACTGAAGGCCTTCTGCCTGGTCGAAGTAGCCTTATTTTATCTGACTGAAGGCCTTCTGCCTGGTCGTAGTAGCCTCATTCTATATGAATGAAGGTCTTCTGTCTGGTCGTAGTAGCCTCATTCTATCTGACTGAAGGCCTTCTGTCTGGTCGAAGTAGCCTCATCTTATCTGAGTAAAGGCCTTCTGTCTGGTCGTGGTAGCCTCATTCTATCTGACTGAAGGCCTTCTGTCTGGTCGTAGTAGCCTCATTCTATCTGACTGAAGGCCTTCTGTCTGGTCGTAGTAGCCTCATTCTATCTGAAAGTAGGCCTTCTGACTGGTTGTATAAGCCTTGTTTTTTTTAAATTAAAATCCAAGTAACTTTTGAAAATTATACCTTTCAACATACATTAGCAAAGTTAAGTGCTGGTGGTTATGATGATGGTGGGGTTTGTTTTTCACTAAACACCGAAAAGGGAAAATCACAAACTTTAACATAAAGATATAACTCTGAAACTTGTAGTTAAGTCAATATTTCTTGAAAAAGCAAAACTTTGAGATGATTTTCTTCATTTCCCTTCAAAATTTAATCGTTGTCATTTTTATGATACAAATGTATTAAGATTTTATCTAAAAACACTGTGATTTATACACTTACTTGTGTTTTTACCATAAGCATTTTGAAAACTTGAGTCTTTTTAAAAATGTTTATATTAAAGTAATAAACAGTGTTTAAACTTTTTCTGATAGAACTGACGAAATAAAACAGATCTTTTCTGAAACGTTTAGAAAATTCAAAATTTTAATCAGTTGACACAGCATATTACGCACTGTAAAGAACACTCACGTGAATGTAAATGTCTTACCACGCGTGTTTTCATGTAAAACACGGTCAAGTATGGGAATTCTGTATGAAAGATATGTCACGCATTTACGTAAAATTGATTTATACCTAGCTCAGCGTCAGTTCTCTCAGAAATCATTAACTGATTAATTTTCAAACAAATCCTACTTAACAGCATTTGACGTTTATTATGCATGACGTCATAGCGACTGTCCTGGTGAACTGTGGGTTATAAAATACCGATCTGAATGATGGAGCTTAGCATTGATTTGTGTCCGTGTTAAAGACATTCAGTCTGGCCATTGACAACAAGGGTCTTGATAAAGTGTGCGATTGCCAGTCTCAATCAAAAATCAACATTACTGGTATCTTGGCTTGAAATACGAGGAGATTTAACTGATTTCTCTTCACATCGATTTGTGCCCTGGCTCCAATCTATCCTTGATATGTTTTATTATGTCAATATAAAGTCCTTCAATACGTTCACCTTACATTAAATTTGCGTCATTAAAGCACGGCCTACCCAGGATGCATTGTGATGGAGATAGTCTATATCCGCTTCCTGTCCTTTCTTTTAAACGACTTTGGTTAATGGATTCATGAAAAGCAATTTTGGGGTTTAATTAATCAATGTTATATTAAGTGATGATGTGTCTATACGTATGCTTCATTTATTATATTTAGTATCTTATTTATTTGTAAACCTCTGAAAGGTCATTCGTGCAAGTTGTGTAAAATGCGACTTTAAAGTACATGAGTATCCATTCCTATCCTTAATTAAGTCAATAAGTGCTATAAAGCCGCATGTATGTAGACAGTTTTTATACATTTACACTGAATTTTCTATCCCACCGTAGTTCACTATCATGGATTCATCATTATCACATACATTTTTACACCCACAATCATATTACGAATCAACTTTAAGAAAGCATTACAAAAAAAACAAAAAACAAAAACAAAAACAAACAAAAAAGAAGAAAAGAAAACAAAGGAACAAAGTAAAGAAAGAAAGCATTTTACAATATATACCCGATTATTTTAAGCGGAAGCATCGCCTCTAAAACTGGTTACATGTTCTTTACTGCTTTTGCTTTTGATCTTCAAGCTTTCTCCTGATTTCTTTTTCCAAACAACAGATACACATGGTGGAAAATCTTCCGGCGGAAGTGAGCATTTTGTTAGCAATTTATCACGTGGTTTACACCGCGTTTGTAAATAATCTTACAGTTTTCACAATTTCGATTTGTTTTCATCAAAAAGCTACATGTTCACGGAGTATCACTTTATATGTTGATAATATTTTTTATTTCATATGCAAGAGCTGTCGTTTGTAAAATTTTACGTCCTATACTGGACATTTTTTAAATCCAAATTTTGTGTTGTTTTATTTGCACAAAGTTTGAAACGGCTGTTGTAAACTGGTTTTCCCAAGATTTGTAAGTGTGTATGTTTATAATAGCAACTGATAACACGAAACAGATATTCCAGAAAGTGTATAATGCGGAATCTCGAAGAAAGGAAACATTGGCATGCGTGCCTAAAATGTTGTGTGACGTTAAACTTGAAGGTAGCGTGCACTAAATCAATTATATAGTTATAAAGTATTATTTTCTCCCGATGTGAAACTTGACCTTCCTGTTATTTCATATGAATATAATGCTATCATCGATGCCATATTGACCATATTATAAGGAATGTAGCTGTGAATAAGGCAGAAACTAAAATGTAATTAGAAATATTAGAATAGCAGCAGCGGGCATATAATTAAATCCGGTTTTGGGGATGATGAATATAATGTTACAAAAGAGTTTCTATAGTGCATTACATGTGTAGTTATCCAGCCCTGTAGGGTAGCACCATACAAAGATATTTCATCGTTTTACCAAAACAAAGTTGGATATTGAATTACAAATATAGAATTTCGATATTTTTATCTTAGAGTTGTCTCACGTAGATGGTTATTGAATTACATATATAGTTATATAATTTCGGTATTTGTGTCATCGAGATATCTCACATTAAGTTTACTGTTTCGTATTCCATTGATGAAATCACTGGTGTTGAATACCGTACTATGTGACAATTGTCTACACCCTGACAGATCCTCCCCTCCCAGCTATATGTACATCACTTCAAATCTTGGGGAAACTGTTCTCTTGACATAATGGCTGATTTTCCGTCAGTGTGTTTTTTCTTAAGCATTAAAACTGCACTTTTAAGACAATTTTATACACAAGATGTTCAATATCAGATTTTATATAAAATACAATTTTAGTAGAATGTATGCAATTATCATTTAAGTTATCAAAACACAAAAGTGATCTAGGAAGGCTCCCAAGCGCAGTCCTAGACTACTCACATGGAATGGCATGTTTTTATTGTATTTTTTCACATAAAGTAGATCTTAAAGACACACTTTTTCTTCGTTTTTTTTGTTCTTGAATTTTTATTGATATTTAGAAGAATAAGATTTCAAATAATGTTATTAATTTAAAAAAAAAATGTATTCTTTAAACTGTTAAAAGTCATGTTAATACATGAACAACATTTAGAGACTAACAGGACCATATCTTATTAAATGACTGCTCTGCAATTACCTTTAAGAAAAAACGATTATAGTCACGTGTTATAATTTAGGTTGTATAAGAAGGGAGGTCGTTGAATACAGTTTTTCGTTGAGACAGCTTTGACTGTACAATTAAGGAAACTTGTTTATTGGTAACATTTGTCGTAGCGATTTTAATATAAATCTAATTAATTTCACATTTATGGTTTTTATTGTGTTTTCTATGAATCACTTTTTCTTTAAAGTCCACAGAGAAGAGAAATCTAAAAATGAGTATATCTTAACCACATGTACACGTTGATATTGAACAACGGAGAATAAATAGTCTGACATGTAATAACGAAGCTTGTATGTATTTCCCCGTCCATTCGTCAGATTATTATCTATATACTGTCTTTTAAACAGGATTTGGTTTTCAGATTATTTTCAAATATTTCACAGAGCCCGTGCAGTACTCGACAATCCATAACTGCACACTATATAAAAAGCGATTGTCATCACAAATTGCAATATTTTGCAGAGCCCTTGCTGTACTCGACAATCCATAACTGCACAGCATACAAAACGCGATTGTCATCACAAATTGCATCTCCGTCAAACTGACGGTAACCGCTAACCTCATAATTAGGTACACGCCAGCCCTGTATTCGTCATGTTAAACGTAGACCGCTGGACGTCTCTCTGATTATCGGCTACACGGAATCTTATTTGCCTCCGATTGTATCAAAAAGGCTAGAAAGTGACCAATGTCCATTACGTTAAAAGTAGGGTCAGATGATTGTGTATGAAGACCACGCACCGTTAAACATCTCTTTGTCTCATATCAATTCATGATTATATGTTTACCATCGCATGGCAATGCCGCTATATATCCCATTCGAATTCAGTTGGCATTCATATCGCCTATGAATGCTATCACTCATTGCTTATCGTTTAGTTTCTCATATATTAACAGTCTAGTTTGTTACATTGGGATAGCAAATGGTAAATATAAGTATTGTACTGCTTTCAGTTGGCCTTCATAGGTGATATGAATGCTAACTGAAAGCAGTTCAATGCTTAAATATTGGTATAGACTTTCCTGGTTGTCTTTTACGATAGTCAAACAATTCAATGTGACTTATCTTTTATAACAATTTGGTATCATAATTCGGTCTCAATCACTTTTACTTTCGTCGTAAGTGTTATTCTTACTCTTTTGGCAGAATAGTTCAGGCCCATCAGCCTGTACTCTTAAGACGTATCTTGTTGACGAGTATATTTGTCTAACAAAATGGACATTGACAGTGTCCGTCTATTTGTCTAAATTTAGTCCTTGTTAAATTGATTTGTCTGTTGTTGCCATTGCAGACACCTATACGAACGAGAACGACTGGCGTCTGCTGGTTGCGCTCATTTTTTTGCACATTTTATTCGATTATTTTCTAGCAAATAAATAGTTCATTTTGACGGAATAATTTGTTGATCTCGATAATCATCTATATTTGGATATATTCGTCTGGATTTGACGGGGAAATCGTTATCGATTTGTTAATTCTCTGCAATATTTTTGAATTCCCCGTATGCCGATTACTAACGAGCGATCTTTTTTCCGCGGTGTCAAACCCCTGTCAGCGGGGTATAAAGTCTTCAGTTACTATATAAATTCTAGCTGCCGCAATTGCGGCCCTGTTAAAACATCATTATAGAAACGCCATCGGCATTCACTTGTTTGAAATGTGTAATTTTCTCTCAACTTATTTCACACATTCTGAAATTGCTTCTTCCCTGTGAGACTAGGTGGTATAATATGAAACCTTTATAACCAGTACAACGTTCGGTATTTATTGCATCAATGTCAGATACCGAGGCCAACTCTATTCATTTATGCTTCTCTGTTAATTTGTGACGGGATTATGGACATATCGCTCAGAAGAGTTGATAATAATGGTGATTGAATTCTATATACGAAAGATATATCGTTAAAGATTTTTCATTCATATGTAAGTTGACACAATTAGAGGTTATTAATTGGTTTCTCTATAATTAAGGAATGTTCATGTTGAAAACAGTTGACTCTTAGTCAGGATAATTATATGTTGCTATAAATCAAGCTGTTCAACGAAGGTGAACTCTTAGTGCAGAATTGTTGATTTGTTTTTTTGATATAGAGGGGTTGTGTGTCCGTTTCTTTGTTGCATTTCTGATCACATAGGGGATGGAATGTAACTAGCCTTAATCATCTTTTTCAGATCAAATAACTTCCAAATCAGGTCACTAATTCAATGCGAGGTAACATTAATGAATTTGTGCTGTTTTACTGGATTATCATGCCGTTGACTTACTAACGTTATATATCGCTCCTATATAATATTTTGTAATGTGATGGAGTCGATCGAAAATCGAAAAAATATTAACGTGAAAGTATAATTGCTATGATTTATACTATATATTTTGCTCTACCTAGAATATGCAACTCAGAATGAGTGATAGTTGTTACTGTTTAAATAAACTTGAGCAATTTTAGACGTCACTTTACAAAAAATCAAATTAATTAATAATTAATAATTACTATGTTTCAAAAATTTAATTTAACATTCTACAACAAAATTCAATTGTGTTAATAGAGACAAACTAATCTGATAGTTCAACTTTTATCGCGTAAAATAGAAGTGATATATACTTAGATTGAAAGGTATGCTGAATCATGTCAATATAAAAACTGCACACACAAACACACATACACGTCTCTTAGTTTAGCTTTTAAATTACCAATATAAACTTTCAATATCGAAATTCAACGGATTTCGTTCTCTTTCAATTACATGTCTAGTTAAACAGGGATATGTATACAGCTTAATATAGGCGCTGACTATTGGTAAGCCACGGATGAGCACAGAAAATGAACAGTGTTGCCTCGGCTACTTGATGTATACATATGACATTTGAAGTTATTTGACAATAAATCCGCTTGGTGTTTCTCGTGGGACCAAATGCCACCAATGTGTGGATTTTGATGTTGTTTCCTAGCAACTACAGTTTTTAAAAAAGACAAAGGGTTATTTTAAAGGAATGTTATGGTATTTCCAATTGTCGTGTGTGTTATATTGCAGGGCGTTAAAAGCTTGGAAGGAATAATTCTGTTATATAGGGTTTTATGGGCTGTTGTCTGACAAAATTAATCACAGATCAAGCTATAGATTTAGGCTAATGGGCAGTGTCAGTGCAAACGAAACACTGTTGCATCATAGTTTATAACACTATATTGACAAGGTGGGTACTACTTTTAATGTGGAGCAAAAATAAATTAATACCATTGCAAACCAGGACAAAAATGTGAATATAAATGACACAGATATCAAAACAACAGCGCTTATATGTCGAATTTATTTAAAGAAAGAAAAAAAGTATCATTTAGTTAATTGTGAATAAACATAGCTACAGGAAATGTAATTGGTCGAAGTGCGATTCAAAGTTTTAAAAATGACGTGTATGAAACTACTACCATACAAACTACACATTTAATGGAATGAAAAACAGCAAGGAAACTTCTGTGTGAGTGTCATTTGCCACGAAGAAGATCAAAAAACAATTTGGTTAACCATAAATACATAAACTGTCTTTCTATTTTGCTTGCCGTTTTGATTGAAAAATGCCCCTTCTCTGTTTGAAGTCGAATTTATTTTAGTTTTTTTGAGTGAGCATAAACAGAACAAACTATAACATATACATAACGCGTGCATATACAGTCGTAATTCATGAGATATACTGGCCTACAATATTGATTATAGTCCATATATATTGCACAAAGAATTACATGTTTCAACAAGAAGACCACACTAATTAAGACTAAGCAAAGAGTAAAAGAAATTATTTAATGGATTCCAGAGTTGGAGAAAAGATTCAAATTAACGAATCATTTCCATTCCATTATGTCATCACTCCTCTGTTCCAGTGCCCCAAATAACGATCGCATCGATTAATCATTTCTTATATAAAAATATTCTATATTGGGACGGTATAGATATTTCTTTATTTCATGATGTCATTTTACTCATCCATTTTCTGTTTATGGATTGTTTAGCGTTACTTTCATTTACATCTTAGTGGAAATGAAATGATTTGCATGCTTTTGTTTTGGAGCCATATCTTTGTCCCTTGCAGACTTGTCCTTGTCTGTGCACGTGGAATCAGCATAAGCCCATTTACATTTATGCTGTGTCTGTCTGAAGGCACTGATCTCATTATCATCTTTGTTGTTATGCGATGCTAATGTGTTTTCGCCAAAATGCAATATAACGCTGAGAGTTATACTTACGCCGGCATGTATATGCACAATTGTACACGTGTATATATTTTAATAATGTGTATGGTTTGGACGTTTGGTTAAAGCAGCTTACTTTTATATTCATCTCGTCTCATTTAATAAATCTTATTTGGCTACTGGTCACTTTTCAAGTTCTGACATCATTTTGCACTTTGCGCGTCCGTTGTTACATTGCCAGATGCTTTGTTCTGCGGATAACATTTCAATGCTTCCTTTTATACTTTCAAATTACGGCGCCTTTGAGTGCGCTTAACCTGTCGCTTGTGTCCTTTCTAATCGGCTTCATCTATTATCGCGGCCTTTCTATTAGTTAAGCCTCGATATATCATCCTTTGTTCACGTGATTTATTGTTGTCATCCGTACGTTAAATTTAGAATACATGTCGCCATGACTGACACATCGTTTTGCAATAGAGAATGGATAACGAGATTACGTTGGACAACATGGGATGTTTACCCGTGCGTCCATGTTGCTCACTGGTTAAAACGTAGATGGGAATTAATTCCAGAATGAGATGCTATCGAGCTCTGCATAATTATCCCCGTCGGACTAAAAATTGGCAAAGAATCCACATCATGGATTAGAAAGTTGCTCCATTTCCGACAGGATTAACGTTATCGTCCTCAACAAACGGCGTATCTATGGTGAGCTGCAGTGTTTCTGTAAAGCGACGGAATTGCGGCCAAACATTAAAAGGCTTGCGCATTTATCCGAACGCTTCCACACGAAGTCACTTTCCGATGTAGAAATACACATTAATGCAATATATAATGACAACCAAGGACACGCAAATTGCGTGAATTCTGAATACTTTAGTACCCAACACGGAATTTGATGAAACATCGATTCTTTAACATTTTCATGTTGGGAGGGATTTGTTTTTGGAACACGTCATAGTTTGATGGTACAATGTACATGTATAAATAGCAATAATAAATGTCAAAATAAGCTAACATTTAGAATATAACCTTCAAATGTCATGTTCGTATAAATTATGTTTGTACCCTCTTTGACATGTGCTACAATTTCCCTCCCACGCTGCTGTAAACTTTCGTTATCTTTTTTTACGAATTGGGAAAGCCTTATAAAATGCTAAAAAAAAAGCTGTGGGAGGATAACAAAAACTGAGAATGAAATTTGCTCATATGAAAATAAAAGCTGAGGTCGAAAACTGTTAAAATAAGAACAAGGACTTGAGAAGAAAATTGCTCGAATAGAAAAAAGATTTGACGTCTTAAATTGCTCAAATGATAACAAAAACTAAGCCGAAAATTGCCTAAATAGACACAAAAATTAAGGTTGATAATTGCTGAATTAAAAACAGTAACTGAGGTTGAAAATTGTTTAAATAAAAATAAGTACTGAGGGAGAAATTGCTCAAATAAAATAAAAATTAGGTTGAACATTGCTTAGATAAAAAACGAGAACCGAGCATGAAAATGTTCACTTGTGATCTAGAAAGACAACATGTTTTCCGGATGCTTGTTTCTTGAAAATAGTCATTGGAAAGTGATAACCCACGACAAAACCAATTTACATGTCTGAAGTGGCTCTTATCTTCCTTGATAAACATAAGGCTCTATCTTGTTATTGAGGTAATGACAACCTATATTAATATATACAGACGCCACAATACAAAGACATCTAGCAATCTGTGTTTAGATGTGAGGCTCCTGTGCTTGTTAACATCTTGCGTTTATCTCGTACTACATTGTTGTTTTGCTCGGGAAACCGATATTGGACGTGTTTTTTCTTATTTAAAACAGATGTCGGTAGATTACCGCACCACTCTCATATCTGTCACTGGTTCTGTTATGTTTAAAGAGACGTATATATTATGTCATATGAACATTAGGTGATATGAGTTGTTAATAAAAACACAGATAAATAATAAGGGACAATGCACATAATTTAAGAATAGGCAAACTCTTGAAAACGCTGGTGTTTTCCTGTTTTAGGATAAGTAAAATGTTGTCATTGAATAAGCTGCATCTGTTTAAATTATATTTATGAAGTGGGAGGTTTTAGTCCATTTGATGTATTACTAAATTGCATGTTTCTTGCGTTGATGGAGAGGACTCTTATGGGCGATATATTGTATACTTTTCTAAAACATGGCGTTTTATTGGCCGTATTCATATATTGTATGTTTCTGTATAGCCAGGAAAATATTTGTTCTGTACTTGCTGTAAGGATATCCAATGCAATATAGTGGCTGTAGGTAAGACTGGTGTAGCATTACGCATGGTCCTTATAACGTGGTGTTGTATTTATGGTTCTATAATTAGTATCATATAACCCTTTAACGTAACATAACGTGTTAACGCGAGGTTTCGGGGATGGGAATATACAGTTCGCGCTTTTGGTAATTTATTAGTTTGAGCGAGAAGAGTGGATACATGTTTTTCTTCATTGTTTTTATCGATATACTGTGTATGCTATGTTGAGGGAAGATTTTAATGATTGATAATAAATATATATTTGTCTGGGTCTTGTCTGTTCTACCTTATTTGTTTCTTGAGTGTCCATTAATGACGTTTCTGCCGTAGCTTTACCTGGAATCTTGGACGAGCTGCTATCATCGATTGCTTTTCTTCGCTATTGGATTATATAATTTGGTATAACTTTTCGTTTTGGTAGTAGTTACTTATAGAAGTTCGTGATGTTTCCATTTTTATTTAATAAATGTATATTTGGTTCATTTTTCTGTGTGCGTCCCATTTTTTTTTTTTTTGGCTAATGTCCATGGACTTACGGCCTTAGAATATCGTCTTGGTTTTTCGATTTACTATTTTATAACATGTGGACTTTCTTTTCTATTTCTCATGGCCTTTGCAAATTTGCCCCGAGCCTGGATTTTCCTTGAAATCACGGTGCTCCTGAACACGAAAGTTTAACATAACCTTTCCAAAAATCAGTCTGCGAAATAGTTAATATTCAGAACTCTTCTATGATAATTGAAAGAAGAACATAGACTGAAGATGTGTAATTTCTAGTATTGGATAAACAGATGGATAAATATACGTTCTCTAAAATGTGGGACTCGGAAGATAATGAAATTCTATATAAACATTCCAAGTTCATTAGAATAAATTATTGCATGACTATTTCATTGTTAATGTGAAGCATTAACTTGTAAACTTTCGCAAGCAATAAAATTAAACGTAAGACGTGTTATTACTAGCATGGACTACACCTCTTAGTTATCATCTCACAACCCAAAAATGACTTCGCTATGTAAATATTTATAAAATTATTCAAAACTATATTTACATAGACGGAACTATGTGGCTTTAACCTTGAATTCTTTCGAAAGTAATGGTCAAAGCAAAGCTAATTTTTCTTGCAGAAACATATAAGGTCACATGATGGTTCAGAAAATGCCTAACTTTATTAACTATATTCAGTGTTGATTAAATAATGTTAAACGCTTAAGCTTGAAAAACTACAAGTAAATGTAGATTTATAACTCACAAGTACAGACACAGGAATACTAGTAGGCACGTTAATTAAGGCACACATAAAATGCGCTTTTTTAGCCGACACACGTTCTAAAGAAATATAAACAAAGGTATTCATTAATACACCTGCTCGATTGTATATGTAAAACGGATGCCCATAATTCACCAAAATTAGAATATGAG
>JAUMGZ010168538.1:0-15294 GCA_032359645.1 Pododesmus macrochisma
TATAATAATACTATGTGATAAAGCAATATATCTGGATATATAAACATTTTTATATTATTTTTTTTGCCGCACACATAATAATACTATGTGATAAAGCAAGATATCTGGATATATAAACATTTTTATATTATTTTTTTTTGCCGCACACATAATAATAATACTATGTGATAAAGCAATATATCTGGATATATAAACATTTTTATATTATTTTTTTTGCCGCACACATTATAATAATACTATGTGATAAAGCAATATATCTGGATATATAAACATTTTTATATTATTTTTTTTGCCGCACACATATATTTGCCGGACATTTTTTCATACAGAAAAGAAATTTTGCAAGTGCCCGTCCCCCCTGTCCCCACAGGCTACGGCCCTGATGAGTTACATGTGACAACTGTAATATGTTGTTCTTGTTGCTATTGTTGCTCTTGTTCTTGTTCTTGTTGTAGACGACTTTCTAACCAGACACAAAAATAAAACCAATACAACAACACACATGGTATGTCATACTTGGGAGACCTGTATATTGTTATAAGATGAGGTTATAAACTTTTAATTAACATATACGCGTATTTTCATATTAACACCATTCATGTATCCAGGGGCATAAGAATATGGGATGTTTTTGTCCATGAGAGAGAGAGAGAGAGAGAGAGAGAGAGAGAGAGAGAGAGAGAGAGAGTACAATTCAATTGGCTTCTTACTGAATCGATGCCACTCGGAACATATATTGCAGTTTAGCAGTTGATGTATTTTTGAGAGTAACAACTTTATCCGTGCACCCCCTCACATTGTTTGAATTACTACTGAAAATAAATTCAAAAACGTTTGACAGTTTTAATATTTTTTGGTAAATTAAAAGTGGTATAATTACTATGACCATATTAATTAAGTAGGAGGGGCGCCGGTTTATGTTCGAAAAAATTACAAATCTATAATATGTGACATGTACCTCTCTTTAAGGTGGTGTTTGTTTCACTTCTTTGTGCTGTTATTCACTTCATCTATGTATTGCTTTATTACTTCAAAGTATTAATACATCATGCCTTTAATCAGAATCTTAAGTTACAATAAAAGATATTAAAACAAAATTTATATAATCTCCTTATCTTAAAGAGGTGAAATTTAAACTTAATATGCAATTTGATAATTCAATTCAAATGTTTATTTCACCCGAGCATAAATCATTAGCATATAATCCTCTCAATCGCTACAGTAATTGAAAAGCCAAATCTTTTAACTTTAATTTAGTCTAACAATCGATTGTTCCATAACACATCTTAATTTCATTAAACTGATCCAAACGCAATTAAAATATAATTAAAAAATTAATTTGATAGTTAAGTGTTCTGAATAAGTTTTCATATCTAAAATGGAATATTTATTTCACGTGCTCTTTGTCACAATAAGCTTATTTTGTATTTAAAAAAAAATTCTCTCGAACTTGAACATTTATACCTGATCGATCTGTCAAGTAGCTGCATGTTTTAGGAGACCGATTGCTGGAGACCAGGTTTTTCGTTGTGACACTAGGTGAACTTGTAGGTTATATAAGTACGAACGATCTTAAATTGCTTCACGCTTGTCACTGTTCGTGTACCTGTGTAATGAAGAAGGATTCCCTTACATGTATATCCTGACAAATCCCTGAGTAATCTAAAACCGATACTTTCATCACATATACGTTGAAAGAAAAATAGAAAAATCAAGTTTTATTTTCTCAATGTCATCAAATATACAATGCAAGGTATAATTAAGTATGATCGCTTTATAAAGAGGTGAAGAGTTGAACTGTAAAAACAGCAGAGTTTACATTAATGTTGTCATAGAAACACGGGACGCGACCATAAGTATGTCCTAACACTGAATATATAAGCTGAATGGGGGGATCAACAAGATGTTGTAGGTGCTTTTTGAAGTGTAAAATGTTTAAATTGACGACATAATAACAATGATTTTCTTGTTTTACAAATATATTTAAAGTCCCTATTTCGACTACGCGTTCGCATAAATTGTGGACAATACCATTTTTATACTATTGTTGGGATTTGTTCCCTCCTAAATAGCAAGCTCTCTTTACTACCTACACACCCGCCTTTTTATACCCTTTGCCTTTTTTATCTGAGTCATCTATTCTAAATTCATTTTCCCCCAGGAGTCAGTTGAAAGCGTTTGATTTGTGGCATGGCTTATGGTAAAGGGCGTCTCACTTATATTAGTTGGTCTGAAGACACTTTTGAATACAGTATTTGATGGTGGCCTGTCTGTTTGTTGTCGGACTGGTTGGCTCGGTGTCAGTATAATGTGACCGAGTAAAGTATCATGTCAATGTGACAGCGGCGTGATATTTCAGCGAGACAACACTATAAAGTCGCCATAAGTGCGCACTGTCGCAAGCAGACACCGTCTCAATATGACCTATACATGTGTTAAAGGGACGCTAAACCCCAATAAAACAAACTGTTTGTTGTCAATGTCTTTTGTATCGGTAAACCTTTTTCGTATGTATTGTTGTTTGAACTAGATGATCGTTATATCATTATTTTAGATATTTCTATAATAAACTTCTGAACGTTTTTTGTCTCGGTTTAAATAGTTACAGAGCTTCAATCTATCAAACAATATATAATATATATATACACTTACCCAACGTGACATAGGTTATTGTGCTATTAAGCTAAATATAAATGCATTTGAACTATTTGGTTAGAATTAGTTTATTTCTAAAGCATTCTGGGTTTTGTTTTGAATACATAAATACAAAATATAAGTATAGATGAACTACAGACTAAACAATAATGACATACTGTCGGGGTTTGTGGATAGAAGTAGCAGTGTATCCAAAGTCAACTACGTTAGAAAAATTCTCTTCAATTATGATAACGTATTACAAGCGTATTTTGTTAGATCCTCGGGCTAAAACCGTGTATATTACAATACGACATGTCTTTTCTTCTAACCTTTAATTCATATCCACATTAAAAACATTTTTAAAATGAAATTACAAGTATTCTTCGGTGGAGCGTTAATATGAATCACTTTCTTACGTTGTGTATAACTTGCCCTATGAACAGTATCGTGATGGACATAATGTTAGTTTGTTTGTGTGTGACTTCACCGCCTCGTACGTTAGTACAGATAGAGTTATATAGTCCCAAGGGTAACACATAAGTATACCGGTATAAAGAAGTAGCCTGTCTCTTAATCACGGAACAGATTACATTATGTGGTATCACAATCTCATATAACTTTTTATGAATACTTAAACTTTTACATAAAAATGTCATTTTTTAAAAAAAAAACTTGTTTCTTGTAATGTTAAGCGTGCGTCATTTTCAAGAAAGCCCTGCCTTAATAATTTTTCTTCTTGTACGCAATACTCTATATATATTTATTTATTTTATTTTTTTTTTTAAAAATCTGCATTTTATTAGTTTTTTAAGATTAAAATTTGAAAATAAATGAAAAAGTGAAATAAGGATTAACTAAGTCTGTATAGCAGAAACAGACAAAAATACAATTAAGTTCCTACAATAAATGTTACGTTTTGGAACGTGCAGAATATGAAAAAGTTGCCTTGATTATTAGATATATATTAGCCTTATAATAACACAAATACTCTCCGACTAAGTCAATTGTTCCTCCCATCAACATCTAATAGAAGATACATATGCTTTGTTATCACTATAATTTTTAATCCGCGTATTTTCTTTCATATAGACCTTGCAGTGTTGTACTGTAAAGTTGTTGAAGATGTCTGTGTGAGCCCTTTGTTGTAAACACAGTATTTTCTACTTTAAAAATGTCTTGTTTTGTCGTGCTGTCCTTCAGACTGAACTAAATAACAAACAAAAGATACATTGATTTCAGACTTGTGAATACTTACTGTATATAAGTTTCATGTAAAATAACTTTGTCTACCATTATATAGCCAGAGGTTTGAATAAGTAATCGAATATGTTTGATTGAATAACTGAAGGTGTGTAGTTCTATCAGTGCGTTCTATTTATGTCTCGGGCGAGTTGTATTTCAGTCATGATTTATGTGTAGAATGCAGTATCTTTCTGTGTGTATTCTATTTTCTATGCCTCAAAGGAAGTTAATTTCTGTCATTCTTTATGTGTTATATATTTCCATGTATTTTTTAGTTCAATCTGCAATATTTACCAACCACCAAAAGAAAAAAGAGAAAACGAAAAATAATTCTAAAGTCCGATAATACAGAATAGGAAATATACTTGAGAAATGAATTAGCAAAAATAGCAGTTACGTGTGCAACGAGTTTACTATATTCTACAGTAACCTCTGTATCTTTGTTATGGTTATACGTTAGTATAGAACATGAGGTATTTAGACTGTTTATATAAAATGTGAATCAATTTTCCATTGCGTACTAAAAAGGCATGTCATTATCCCAGTAAAATCAATGTTTGTGATATACTTAGAACCAGGAAGTAGCGAGTAGCAGATATGGATCACGGTCAGGGGCATTGATCCAGTGATAGTTGTAATTTCGTAATTTGATCCTAGTAGATATTAGTCATATTGTACGCAGTACGCCGAAAACAAATATCAATAATAAATATTGAATGGACATTATAGTTGTAATATGACATACATTGTGTTTTGGTTTATTTGGACAGTTATAAGGTTTTTTTATGTATAACTGTCGGAGCAATAATCTCGTTTTCGTTTCACTCGTGCATAATGGAGATATTTGGTATTTCATTTTCATCTGGACTGAATGTTTAAAGTAGATTTTTCTCAGAGAATTGTATTCCGGCTTAACTTATCACATGTTCTTGCCACTGTTCCAACTTCAACCAAACTTGGTAAAAAAGAGCATTCTTTTGGGAATCGAATGCGTGTTTGTTTCAAGGATAAGCCTCGACATTCAGAGGCGAAATTTGGGGCCAAATAATTCTTTTTTAATAAACCGATAACTCTAAAGCTTATTCTCTGCATATATAATAATATTGCGTATGGTTAAAACAAATTCATTTAAATAGGTGAGCCCACGGGGGACGCAACAAGAAGTTACATTTAATAGAAATGGTGTTTGTGTATGAAACAACCTTGCGCTACGGGAAACTAACTAAAGATGGATGTCCAAGGAGTTACATCGGATCTAAAAACAGGATTCAGGACAAATCTTTTTAGGAGAAATAGTTAAATGAAGTAGAAGACAGAGAACTTATTATTTGCATAGTAACACTAGGGCACAGCAACAACTTTTGTTCAAGGCATGACCGTGTGAACATTAATGGTAAACGCGTTTCATGGTCGAAGATAACATTAAATGAAATATGTTAACGTTTATAATTTTCAACTTCTTCAAAATAACGGGGCTAATGTATTCCGTTAAACAAGGTTAAAGAGTCATTGGGGAAAAGAACATCAAATTTGTTTAAAATGGTGGGGATGAAGAGCCTTAATGCACGCACCATAAGGGGCCTAAGAAGAATAACATTTGACGTAATTTAGAAAAAAAAACAAAAAACAAAAAACAACAACAACAGAAGAAGACAGAAGACAGACAGGCCTAGAACTTTATGTATGTATGCTGAAGCACCATGGATATTGGAGAACATTCATCCAAGACACGACGCTGTGATAAAACAGATCACGCAGTTTAGGGTTCAAAGTTAAAAAAAAAATAGCAAATACGTTACCTTGCTTTTTTTTTAATTTCTCAAAAACTACTTGGCCAATCTCCGGTTAATTTTGAAGGAAGGATTCTGTGGTGATGGAACTTAAGATTTGTTTAATTGATCATATCTCACAGAACTTCTTCTGGTAAACAGAATTCATTGAGTTTAATGTTTGTATTTGCAGCAAAATTGGTGCATGCGGAACTTGGTTACTGGTCTGAACTATTGGTCAAAAATAATGTTTTGCGGTCAAATTTCACCATAGCAAATGTGATTACTTTTAACAGTTGCAACATCTCTGCAAACACTACTTGACAAGCTAAAATTAACAGAACTTTACTTGTGTAAGAGGATTCAAATTTGTTTGAAAGTCTAGACTCGGACACTATGGGTAGCCAGTGGGGGTGTGGTAATTATTTGACAAATTCTTAATGTTGGCACCTGTTTTACTTTTGGGTTATATATAATAAAAGTAGTTAAGGCCTTACATTGGATCCAAAATATTTAAAGCATTATACATTGTTAGGGCCTATACCAAAGAATGCATAATTATGTTGCAGTCAGTTAACGTTATACACACCAATAGGCTTGTTGTTACAGCAAAACAGCTATATTGTGAATAGTTTCTCACGACTTGATATAACACGGACTGATGCCGACAGTGTACGCTCCACTTTAACATATGATATTCCACTCGTTCACTTTTTTCTCTATGATATATAATTCTGATACAATTCTTCTAGATGTTAAGTATTATAAAAAGAAGTGACATTGGGCAGTGATTATAAACGACTGCATAGGAATATAAATGAAATATTTCATTTACCAAATTGGCACAAATTGTGTAACAACTAGACACAATGGAACCGATTCTAAGATAATTTTACAACACAGTACAAGCTTACGTTCACGTATGTTGTTAGTAACCTCTAAAATTAAATGGTTTGTTTGCCATTCTTATTGGTAGCCCCTCTTGACCTATTATCACTGATTATTTTTTCGCTTTGTTTTGTTTTAAATTTGCCATTTTTTAGGTATATCTTTGATTTGTTATGTACCTCCCTTTACTTGTTTAGATGGGTAGTGTGCTTCGGTGCCTTACGGGGAATACGTGCGTTTATGATAATAATATTTTTCTATCATTTGTTGTTGTGGTGGTGGTGGTGATTGTTGTTGTTGTTGTTGTCGTCGTCGTCGTCGTCGTCGTCGTCGTCGTCGTCGTCGTCGTTGTTGCTGTTGCTGTTGGGGTTGGGGTTGGGGTTGTTGGGGTTTGGGTTGGGTTTTTTTACCTCAAAGACGATAATAAAAATCATTCACTGGGATTTAAGTAAACTGCGAAATAACAAGTGGTGAATGAATAGGCATGAGATTTATGTATCTTAAGTCTGACAAGACACGTGAGCACTTCACAAAAGACTGCTGCAATACATGCAATAAGAATATGTTGATAATGCGATAATCAAAGAACATATGGACCCTTGGTTCTTCACATCTATAATAAATGGATATTATGTTTCCATCACGACCACTGGTCTAATAACCTTGTAACGGCTCGATATCTCTTTTCGTATATGTTCTGAGAGAAAAGTTATAATGAATTGATAAGCCAACACCTGTTTATCGATATGTGCATTTGATTTGTGAGACTGGAAATTCTTACTGATCGATTTCTTTTCCTTTTGAAATAGCGAGATATCAATATCGTGCAAGTATATATGCGTGAAACAAGATCGGCCGTGCGTAGTTCACCCGCGAATTCACGGCAGGATAATTTGTAACCTTATAATAAAACCCATTGTACCTGAAAGTTTAAATGGCACATACTTAACATATACAGGGAATACACACCCAGGTAACATTATATGGCTTAATTGCTAAATTACGATGCAAATCTTCAATACACAGCTTTAGCTTACACGCTCCTATTGTCCGTTGAAGATAACTCGTCTTAACCTGTTTTTACGACATTATATTTCTGATAAAGCGGTAACTTTGCGACAATGATTTTCAGGAAGAGCGGCTCGGCCTTAACACGACTGATCATGAACAGTGCATTAGGCGTGGTCATAATGAACTACAATAGTATGTGTATTGTTTTAAATATTTGGCAGCAATAGTCTGCATATACTCTGACCGCAATTTAATTACGAATTATTCTTTTTAACCTTTAATGTATAAGAACTTCGACCCAATTAATACTCCGTTTAAGTCTATTTTATTTGGGACATGCATGGGGGCTTTTATATGATTGTTTATACATATCCCATTCATGTAATGGATATACATGAAATATATTGCTTTGTTTTTGCTGTTCCTTTTGTGCGCATGGTACTATAAACATAAAATATAGCTTTATATTGCATGGCATAACATTTATATGGATTACATTTACAATCATGCTGCACTTCCTAGTCTGTCCGCACTAAAACTAACAAACATTAAAATTCCAGATAATGATAATACTGACTCGGGAAATAGTTTGTATAGCTTATTCTCTATTCTACCTGCCAGTGATGACGTCATGACTTAAGAATATGTTTCTTAATGTAAAGTCTTAAGTCTGTGAATTGTCGATTACAAAAATATCCAGGGAAACGGAAGTACGCACAAACGAAAAGACTATGAGCACGACAACCAAATTATACCAATAGCCAAGCTCAAACCTTCATCATCAGGGCAATGTGAAATAGATGAAACGAGATTATCCATCCAATTACTTCATAACTAAACCAAGTCATCTCATAGTGGTCAACGCATGTTTCTTCTATGATCCATCCAACAGAGTTACCAATACGTCAGCTCTGACCTAGACTAAGCTAGGTTAGGGGCCGTCCATAATCATCATCCTTTTTCCAAAGTCTGCAAACCGCACGCTAGGGGGTAGGGGTTTGTTTGTCATCGTTTTTGTGCACGCTTAAAATTCAAAATATCGCAAAATTTCAAAATCTGAAATCTGGCTCCTTTTTATTTCCTATAGTGTTCTAAATCTCGATCGCTAGAGCGTTGATGATGACTTTGTTTACATTATTTGAGAAATGGCACAACAACTAACTTTGTTTGATAGAAAAAAAACAAGTGAAATAACTGTGTTTAATACAAAAAACCACGGCATAATATAGGATGATGTACACTTTTGCAGGGGGGAGGGGGGGGAAAGAGTGCTGTTTGCAGACTTTGGAAAAAGGATGATAATTATGGATGATACCTTAGTCTTCTACTTCAAAAACAAGCTACCCCCGCAACAAATCATCACTGGTGGTCTTTAAAACCAAACTAAGTATCCCGGAAAAGAGGTCCTATAAGCTCGTGTTTGATTTATCTGTACTTAAAGCAATCACACGTACAAGCCTAAATAGTTACCATGATCCCCATTTAGGATATGCCATCGCCTACTACAGATGTAGCTAACGTTTACCAAACTTTTTCAGTCCGATTAACAAAATAAATACTGGTTATAAGTGTAATACGCTGCGAGTCACGGTTTATCTGTTTTTCGTTGGCTTGCGTCGGAATTTTTAGTAACAAACTGCGTAGAAATGGACGTTAGCGACGAGTACAGAGTCCAGCTGATAGTGTCTAGAAATTCGATATTTACAGATGGCTACAGTGGAAATTACGGAACCTGTCAGACCTTATCAAATATTTGTATGGAAATATTGACCACGCACCATATATACCCTTCTGTTAACTACCTTTTAACCACCTAATGTGGTCATTTGAATTAGATGGTCATGATGACCATCCAAATTACCTGGGGGCTATAAAAGGTGTATTTAAGACCGTGTTCATTATCAGATGTCAAACAGCAGCCAATATATACGATCTAATCCTATCAAAATACGGTCAGGAAATTCTTATTTTGTGACATCGCAATTACCGTGTCGGTACGAATGTTTCGAATTTGTGATAAGAATGAAAATAATTCAAGTTCATGTGTTCTGACTAAGATTGTTATTTCAAAATCTAATGAAAAATATTTCATTCCAATGCTGATGTGCGCGTGTGAGTGTGTGCGTACACGCATGTGTTCAGGATGTTTGTGTATGTTTCATGTATATTTTAAGATTTCATTAGACATCACTCAGGCACATGAAATGCAAGAAGAGGTCACATGCCATTTATTGAATGATACCACTATGGACATGACAAAGGCGGACAAAATTACCTCGTGTTAGGCGTTATTATAAAGTCTTATATAGTCCAATATGTGCATAAGTACTTACTGAACATCATAGATTAAGTACACACTCGGATCACATGTAATATCTTCTGTGTCGTGAAAGTACAACAATTAAAAACACCATATAAGCATGTTTACTTTTCACTTGCCGTAAAACCTTAAACTTTAATAAATACGGGCCTAAAGCAGTTTTATATACGCGTCCAGTTTATACATTGTTAAGCCCCGTCTTATACTCGAGTCATTGATAGTCGTGTTGTACTTTATATATAGGACATGTAATATATAATATAACCTTGATACTTATAGAATATTATCACATACACAGTTATACATAAACTTCTTGTAAAAATACTGTCGCAGACAATTTACTCACTATAACACGTCACTATATATATATAATATAATATAACCTTGATGCTTACATGTATGGAGTATACTCACACATTTATATAATTATGTACTTTTTATAAAAATACTGTCGCAGACAATTTAGACACAATAACATGTCACTATATATATTATATAATATAACCTTGATGCTCATGGAGTATTGTCACATATAAGAACATGTACTTCTTATAAAAAAAAAAGCACTGTCGCAGACACTTTAGTCACTATAACATGTATAATCTCGATACCAGACGATCACACATTGATAGGTTTCGTATTATATACATTTACAGGCGATTTAGTCCCTATAACTTGTACAACCATGATTCTTATAGAAATATCTCCTCACACAGTGACACAATATTTCCATTGAAGCAAAGACATTACACTACATAATTAAGTGTTCTGGTGATATAATTAGATGCGCTAGTTTTAGTTTACAGAAAATCATTTTGAGTTTAACATTTAATGAACACATGGAATCGTGATATCAATTCCAGTGCCAATCAACTGCATAAAGTGTAAAGCAAAATTGCATTAAAAAACAAATTTTAAAACTTGTCTTATTTATGTATGTGTGGTAGTACTAATGAGTATTACTAAAAGAGTTATAAAAACTCCTCAAATCTGCGTAATCAGAGTAAACAGCGACATTACAAATGAAAATGGCACACATATATTATAATATGATCATTAGATAAACAAACATGTACAAAGTCAAACAAATTAGCATAGGATATAGAGCCAGAACGCCACAACGAGACCAACAATTCATCAATGTCAATGCACTTAGAACGGTCAATACACACAAAAGGCAGTGTGGTTGCATCAAGTTACATAGACTTCATTTTCCCTACAATATGATATCGCATTGTGCTGAAGGAATTTAATCCATGAACGTAAACAACATACAGTTACGTTGTTGCCTTTCAAAATTCAAATGCTCATATAATTGTACAACTTCGAGTAAATACAATATTACACCAACGTTCACTATAGATACACAACACCTTTTACACCAACGTTCACTATATAGATACACAACACTTTTTACACCAACGTTCACTATAGATACACAACACTTTTTACACCAACGTTCACTATAAATACACAACACTTTTTACACCAACGTTCACTATAAATACACAACACTTTTTACACCAACGTTCACTATAGATACACAACACTTTTTACACCAACGTTCACTATAGATACACAACACTTTTTACACCAACGTCCACTTTAGATACACAACACCTTTTAAAATAGATACCAAAATAAAATCACAAACAGAAATGGACCACTTAGTATAACTCATGGGGGCCAAGAAGCAATGCAGGAATATTCTTTACAATTAATTCTACTGGTCTGAGACAGGAGCCAATAGAAAATAAACGTCATTCTTGACAATATCTTTTATGTTGAATTTAAGACTTTCATTTTGATTCACAAAAAGGGCAATATTAATGTCAAAATTACGATACATTCAATTTGAACTTCTGTAACGGACCTTTTTGAACAATTCATTTAATTCATAACGTATTGTAACGCGATATATTAATGTTGTGGAGATCGAAATCGTTTGCTATTTCAGTGGATGTAGTAATGTTTATTTGTCAACATCTTTACTGTATAGTTTCAATTTCAATTAAACAATCTATGTGTATAACCGTCGACATAAAGGTTACACATTGCACTTTTTATATACTGTTCCAAGGAATTTGATTTACGGGGAATCGGAAAACAATTATAATGCATATACTACTTTGTAGAATTTATTAGAACCAGAATATTGAGTGCGTTTCTTATAGTCCTCACTTGATGGACTAGCACGCAACTATCACGTGACTCTATACATCTAGTTTGTCTGTATCTTACTACGTTTTTTTTAAAATAAAAACAGTCACTTTTCTTAAATTATTGACATTTTTAATCACAATGATTTAATCAAAATATATTATCATTGATATATAAATATAACAATTGTCATTTACACAAGAATACCCTCTTCAATCACCCTTAAGAAACAAGTAACGATTCCAGTCACTCTCCATTCTAAACAGTATTTGGCACGGCGGTCACGCCCCATATTATACTCACACGCTTACAACTCACAAATGCTATAAGTACAGAGTAGTCATGGAATGTCGTTTACCGGAAGAGCCTGTTCTAGAACTACCACTGTCTTTCTTTCCCGAGTCCATACTACTCTTTCGTTGACCAAGTTTTGGTTCACTAATTATCCTAGGCATTTCCCCTTTACTTGACCCACTAGACGAGTCCTGGTTGCATTGGACCCGTATCATTGGAGCCGAGCCTGTTCGTGTGTATCTCCTCGGCGGGAGGGGTGGGGGACTTCCTTTTTGGGCGCTAGGGACTGACAACACTCCCTCCGTCCCATCAAGACTTTTGTGTCGTGGTATCATGGTGGCAAGGTTCGGAGAGTTCTCGTCATTTTTGAAGGCGGACGTCGGACGGTATTTACTGTTTTGGGGGACAGGTTTTCCCGTAGCTAGAAGGGCTAGTTTAGCACGAAAGTCATCCAAAGGCTCGTACGCTGGCTCCTCGAAATAACTCTCCTCGTCAGAATCGTAGCCAAACTTTTGTTTTGGAGGACATTTTCCCTCACGGAGGTACTGATAGAGATCGTCCATTTCCTCCATGAGAATGTCCTCTTTACTTCGGGACCTCTTTAACTTTGATGACGTAGAATAGTTATTGTTATTGTTGTTGTTTGTTTGCTGTGAAAGCGCGTTTGCAACATCCCGTGTTTTCTTCTTTTTCATAGAATCAGGAATTGCCACGATTAAATGAATAGTGTTATTGTAATTGGCAATCATTTTACTACATTTTAACATAACGTTTTTGAATGATTGACATTCCTTCACATCTTCAATGTTTGTTATTGGGTTAAGTTTTAGTGGTACCTCCGTGGGTACGGGTGTAATTCTTAAGTTATTTTTGTCCACTGGGCAGAGAAATGCTGTTTCGTCTGTGTACGCCCAGTCTAACCTTAGGGCCCCGGTAAATTTTGAGGGATCTACCTTGGGGAACACGCCCATAACAAGTTTTACAGACAAAGGCAGTCGGAAATTGTTTAGAATGTCTTTCATGGTAAACACGCCAGTGACATCACCCGGGCCTGCAATAGGTGTAAACAAACCTTGTAGTTCCAAGCTGAGATATAATCCAACCCCTTTGGAATCAACACATCGAAGGTACTTGGACCTTTGTCCTGGAATGTTCACAGCCCCATTAAGGGTTAGTTGTTCTCCAGCGGGAACCACTTTACTCTTATCAAACGTTAGTCTTCCGTCGTCATTTGCAATGTATCCTTTAATGTTTTGTCGTACTAAACACTTCTTTGGGAACTCTCTGGCAAGTCTTAATACACTATCAATTGGTCGAGCAGACCGTCCATCCTCGGACAGAATTTCAAACCATCCTTGGTAGGACAGAGGTATGGACAGCCTCTGGTCCAGCGCAACTGTCCGTACTCTGCCATCCCTACCTTCATATCGTCCCAAGCTATGGCCCAGCACTTTGATAGACGTGTTTATAGAATGAACTACAACCTCCTGGTGTAATTTTTTTAATGGAATCTTTGAAATCCCCAAATTATGGAATTGTCCTTTTGTAATTTTACACACCGTTGGTATTTCACATTTTGCTGCCATATTCTTCAAGGGGAGTTGATCTGTGCCCCATTGAAGGTCGGAGAGTCCCGCCATGTCGTTGACGGCAGCCATTTCCAACGTGTGGTATATTGATCTGTCAACTTCATACGTGGTATTCTTAGCCTTCAGTTTACCTGTATACATTTTGTATAACTATCACTGGGCTTGTTTATAATAATACGATACAGAACATTTGCATACCTGCTGGACGGGTTTGTCGCTCGACGCGTTACAATAAAGTAAAACGGTATTCGATGGCTTCAAGGCTTATATACGGGAACATTGGAGCGTTACAACGTATACAAAACTGACTCACAACGCCTCGGCGAATTACAAGCCTCTTACGTTGGGTGGCTAATGACAAACCAATTTACACAAAATATTGTTATTAACAGGCGTTTAAGAAGACTCATGCTAAGGATCACAAGATCGGTCAGTTTTTTTATTATAGTATCTCGTCAAATGACCGTCCGGTGCTGCGATAATGGACAGGTCTAAAAACCACAGAAACACCTTGTTGATTTTATTTCTTTGAAAGTATCGGTATTACATGGTGTCGTATTTAAGAAATGTCCGCTATTAAAACCAACCAAACCACATAAACGTTAAGACTTTCTAGATATGCCTTTGATTGGTTTTTATAGCTAAATGTTTGATTTTATTTATGTGATTGCCCTGTGGATTAGTTCACGCTCCACATCCTGAAGATCTATATTGACTGATGACAAACACTTGTTACAGATGACATGCAGACGCCGTTACACGACGACACAATCTTATTAATTATGTATTAACGTACAAATTGTAAACCAATTGTACACAGAAAAAGTCTATGTTATTATAATGACACACAAATAGACTAGAAATGTGTATCCCGGTGTAATGCACACAACATCATTCTGTAAATACAATGAAATATAAAAAACATGCTTACCTTCAAAAATTATTTGTTATCATTCTTTATTCTTCTCTTTTTAACCCAATGCTTTCAAGTACTATATAACATTTCAACTCGATGCTTTCTATGACTATATAACATTTTAACTCGATGCTTTCTATGACTATATAACGTTTTAACTCGATGCTTTCTATGACCATATATCATTTAAACCCAATGCTTTCTATGACCATATAACATTTTACTCGATGCTTTCTATGACCATATAACGTTTTAACTCGATGCTTTGTATGACCATATAACATTTTACTCGATACTTTTTATGACTATATAACATTTTAACTTGATGCTTTCTATGACTATATAACATTTAAACTAGATACTTTGTATGAGCATATAACATTTTAACTTGATGCTTTCTATGACCATATAACATTTTACTCGATGCTTTCTATGACCATATAACGTTTTAACTCGATGCTTTGTATG
>JAUMGZ010168549.1:0-15287 GCA_032359645.1 Pododesmus macrochisma
GCCCTTTACATATGTGGGTATGTTACTAGCATGTCCTTTACATATGTGGGTATGTTACTAGCATGTCCTTTACATATATGGGTATGTTACTAGCATGCCCTATACATATGTGGGTATGTTACTAGTATGCCCTTTACATATGTGGGTATGGATTGTTACTAGCATGCCCTTTACATATGTGGGTATGTTACTAGCATGTCCTTTACATATGTGGGTATGTTACTAGCATGTCCTTTACATATGTGGGTATGTTACTAGCATGTCCTATACATATGTGGGTGTGTTACTAGCATGTCCTATACACATGTGGGTATGTTAATAGCATGTCCTATACACATGTGGGTATGTTAATAACATGCCCTTTACATATGTGGGTATGGAAACCTAGAAACTAATCACCAAGAAGTACCGTTAAATGTAGCGGTTATCTAGTTTTCGAGTATAATTTTCGCAATGCATTCCTCCCCTCTTGCTTTCTTATGAATACTCAATAGCTGTTGTATCTCATCACATGCTATTTATACTTTTGAAATAGCGTTTACATCATTATTTTCCACAGAACGTGGAGTAACATATACCTCTTCTGAATTCAAGTTTCTGAAAAGTTACGTACATTTTTATTTTATTTTTGTTTCACTGCTCATACTGTTCAGTATTTTCCAATTCTTTTTGAAGGTTTGAAGGCGTAATAGCTGAGTTTTCTCTTCATATTACCTCGATTCGTTTTGAAAGCAGAATTTTAAATTAGATTAATGATTTATGACAATACCTCTTGGGAAATATAGAACTTAACTTATTCAAGGCTCGGTAAGATAAGTTTCAAATTATGCGACAAGAAATCCATGCTTCATTAAATGTAATATGCCTATATGCACGTTTGGACATGTTTAGTATATGTCTTTCTTTTGTTATGCCCCGTTCTCACCGCCGATCTGAGTACTTCGATCTCCCCGTCAGGCCAAATGCCGCGACCAAGCTCGACCAGCTGATTGGTCGGGTGTCTACACGACGGAAAGGGACCTCTGCCAGGCCTGTAGTGGACCATACTAGATAAACTCAAGACCCGTACAGACCACTTCAAGACCTCTCGCCGACACACATTCCGACTTCTACTCGACCTCTACTCGACCTTCCCGACCCCTTCCCGATGTCTACCTGATCCACACGACCAGCCCGACCATTTCTCGACCTCTAAACCTACCTCTACCCGCCTTATACCCGACCATGTGTAATCGGGCAACGATCGCAGCACGATAGCAGCAGACTAGGTATAAAACTTTAGTATTTTGTTCGGTATTCATTTGACCAAAGACTATCGAAGAAGCATGCAGCATCATGGAAGTTGAGCAGCAGGCATTATATAGATGTTGGCTGACCTTGATCCTTTAATAGAATATCGAGGCGTTCGGGTATAATCAGGTAGAAGTCATGTATGTTCGAGTAGAGATCGGGTGCGGTCTGCAAATTATATAAATAAAATACGTGACTAGATGTCCTCCCGGTGAACTACACGAGTATATACGAGTTTACCAGAGCGCTTTAAGATGTATTTCAGACCGCCTCCAGACCGTCCGGCCGCTGAACGCTACATGGATGTAAAAAAAATCCGTGTAAAAACCCCGACATATACCGACAAGGGTAGACCGCTGCAGACCATGTGGGCACCCCTGCAGATCGAGGAAGATCATTTCACGACCGCATGATCGAGTTTGATCGAGTTACTCAGATCGGCGATGGGAACGGGGCATAAAAGAGAAATACACATTTATATTCGAAATTGTAAGTTTTCAAAAAATGTTTATCGATAAAGATGCTCTTAATCGCACCATACACATACACACACGCACGCACGAACATCCACGCACGCAGCCACACAAACACGCGCAGTTATGCTGACTGTTTTCAGACTTTGGTGCACGGTGTTTTTTTTTTTTTTATTAGTGCTACTGTAAAGCATTTTGAAAACCTCTAGCATGTTATTGTAGTTTGACACTTGAATAAACTCACTATGGACTAAACCTACTTTGGAGTAGGTCAGGTATTTATTTTGTAGTCAGATAACCTTACTGTGCGCCTCTCAATAAAAAGTTTAAATGGACATTTCAAAAGCATTAGGACTTATTGACGGTCAACACTGGGTCACCAAGGAGTATTTTATTTCTGAACTCGTATTGGTTGTTAAACAAACCTATTAATAACAAACTAAAATCACATGAGTTGCAGGCAAATCTTGTCACTTTTATTCTTCAGTAAGTCAATTTTAACCGTGAACAGTTATTCATAAAAGATTCAGTGCAAAGAAAAGACGCATCAATTATAAATAGTTATGAATGTAAATCAATGTGTAGAATATGCCACTACAATATGTTACCTGACTAAGTGTACAGTTATATTATGTATTCGGTGTTGATCCTACCAGTTTAGCCTTATTAACCCCACCAACCTATTGAACTCTCTTCGGTCAATATCAAACCACAATAACACATATGAACAACGGGAGGTAACCCAACCAAAAGGCATGTTTTGTTTTGGAATACAAAATACAATCTGAAACATGTCTCCAATAAATATGATATTTATAAGAGAAAAGATAAACTGCTCTGTGTGAGACACTCCCCGTTCCGAACTCCAGATCTATCTTCGAAGCAGCCGTCACTAATGGGTGCTATAGAGAAAATGAATTTAGTAAGATAAGACCTCGGTTAATTAAAGCTAAAAAGCAAAAGAAGGAGAGGGGAAATTCATGATGGTAATAAGGGACAAAACTACACCCGACAATAATATAAAATTGTTTGCCAAAATGTTTAATGTATACGCGCAGTCAAAATAGGAATTGTATAACGTACATGTATTCCTCTAGACACGTGTTTCGGAAAAGTGAAATCGTTTAGAAAATTCATGGTTAAAACTAAAAACTATCCTTCGCCCACCATATTAACCCATTGATAAATAAGAATACATTACAACAAACAGAGTGCGTTACAGACGGTAACACATTTAAATTTGTGTTACACTGTTCTTATTTAACAATTGATCTTCATAGAAATGATATTCATAGGGAATATCTACCATCGCATGTCAATGCCACTATATATCCTAACCGAATCAAGTTGGTATTCATATCGCCTATGAATGCCAACTGAAAGCAGTTCAATGTTTAAATGAATGCCATAGCTATTCCAGACAAATTGTATTACGCGCATTAGCTATATATAAAATATATATATAAAATTTGATAATTTGGTCATATCTTCCATTGTACACTTTGCTGTCCTTTACCGCGGAGGAGTAGTCACACGTCGATGAGCTGACGATGTGATGAATATCATTGGTCTGAAGTATAGTTATAAAGTCAAACCACACAGCTGGCCAATCTGACGAAATTCATATTTGAATAAAAAACGCACAAAATCACTAACTTTTCTCCCTTAAGCCATTATTAAGCGTGTGTCCAGAACATGTGTACGGACTAAGAATTGTGTTCCCTTTAGCGTTAATTAATCGTGTGTCAAAAACATACACAAAGAGTTATAATGTTGTACCCAGTAGCCTCGTTTGACCGTATTATTTTATATAGATTAGAGTTATTGCTGAAAAAAAGAAATAACCTTTACTTATCGTCCCAAAACAATCTAAAATGTGCAATTAAGATTTCAACCTTTGACCTTTTTACGTGACAAGACATGATCATGTGCATTGCGTAGTCTGAATTGTATATGACATCGAATGACGTAAAACAAATTGTGATAAACTAGTGCCAATCCCAAAGTCAATAAACAGGATGAGTGGAATCATCAGAACGAAAGACTTTGACAAAACAACAACAGTTCGCATCAAACAATTCAGCACTAGAATATTGACAAGGAAATAGATTGACGTCACAACAATCCCCAAGACTAGCCACACGTGCGGACCAACCTAGTACGGTCACCCAGCACGAAACTAGGGTGTGGTTAAACCAGTAATAATGCCCTAATCTCCCTTTTTTCTGCATGAGATTAGAAAGCTTAAGTATAGAGATACATTTAATAAAATATAGATAAATACACTTCATGGCGCTGTCATTCATCTAAACTATCTACAAAACCATTGGTACGTGGGGCCAAACTCTTTGATACTATAAAGAAGTAAAAGCTGACCTACAAGCCAAACTTAACTTTAGTCAATAAGGCGTAAAATGGGGGCAACGTCGCATGAAGATAATGTCAACATTTAGTACCCATATCTTGTATACTAAGGTGATATATCCGTCCTGAGTGTAATAGGGGCTAACAACTTAGTATGTAAAAACTAAAGGCTTAGTCACCACCACATAAAAAAGGGCCAAGGTCACATAAAAAGTATATTATCCTTTATTATTCATGTAGATCATGCTATTGATCTCAAATAAACACCCTGTGCGTTTAAGATACCGATATAAAGACCAGTATGCAAAATAATGAACGTTGTCTCTAAGAAGCACGCAGTAACATCAAAGCCAAAGTATGAAAAAAACAAAAAAACAAAAAAACAAAAACAAAAACAAAAAAAACAAGAAGTCCATTGGGCCTTAACGTCCACCTGAATACATTAACAATGCAAGCATACCTAATAACTAGATTTAATAATGATTTTTTTCAAAAACCAACAAAGTCAGTACACTGTTTATCCTAGCTTAGAATCCGAAAGTAAGATTCTTAACTCGATACGCTTTATTATATGCAACGAACATCTGTCAAGAGTTCCATAAGACAGACCAGAGAATCACGGGTAGAAATCAGAGGTCATGACTGCAATATTGGACTCAATGGTTTATGAAAAAGAAGCAATAGTGGTCATATTTGATGCAGTTTATCATTGTCAGAAACAATGCCTAAGCCTTAAGCAAGGAAGATAAATTATGAAAGTTGTGAAAATTTCACCAACAGTTTTTTTTTTACAAAAAGTAAAACAAGTCTCAGCCAATCAGAAGACAGGGTGGCAATATAAGATGAAATTCGGCAACGTCGGACACAATTCTGAAAGAGGACCATGCAAAGAACATCTACATCAAGTTTTGTGAAAATCTGACCAACGGTTCTTGACAAAAAGTTGAAATTGTCTCAGCGTATCGGAAGTCAGGGTGGCCATATTTGATGGAGTTAGGCAACATCGGGCATACTTCTGAAATGGGACCATGCAAGGATCATCTAAATCATTTCGTGAAAAATCAACAGTTATTGACAAGAATTCGTAAATGTCTCAGCCAACCAAAAGCCACGGCGGTCATATTGGCTAGTTTTCAGTAACGTCGGACACAAATATGAAAGGGGACCATGCAAGAAAGATGTACGTCACGTTTCGTGAAAATCTGACATTAACGGTTTTTGATAAGAAGTCGAATATGTCTCAGCAAATCAGAAGCCACGGTGGCAATTGGATGGAATTCGGCAACGTCGAACACAACTCTGAAAGAGCGCCATCAGAGGAACATTCACAGACAGCCTGTGTGGACAACATTCTTTCAGTAGTTTTTGAGAAGTTTAAAATGTGAAAGTTAACGACAGACCGACGGACGAATTGGTATAAGAAAACGTTGTCCATGTGAACTGAAAATAACTTTGTCTCCGAGAATCATACAACTGCACATAAAAGTGGTTCAAATTGTAATACATATACATGTACCCAAGACCAAGGTTATGAACAAGTATGACCGTCTACGTCAAATAGGGGAAGAAAAACTTACTTACACCCAAAAACGTAACATAAGTCAATGAAGTGTAAAAATAGGTCAATTTTAATTTGGTTTATTGGGGTTTAACGTCTTTTCAACTCATGTTTAGGTCATATCGAGACTGTGTCTGCTTGTGACAGTGCGCACATATGACGATTTATAGCGCTGTCTCACTGAAATATCACGCTGCAGAAACATTGACGACACTTCCTTCACTCACATAATCCTGACACCGAGCCAACCAATCCTTCTCCTACCCGGACATACTTAGCGCTTAGCAGGATGCAAATAAATTTCAGATTTTAGGTTTGACGTTACCGGGGATCCAATCATAACTTACAGAAACACTAAGCAAACGCTCTTACCACTGAGCAACTGCACCAGTTACAAAAAAGTTGGTCAAGATCACATATGTTTGTCAAGCTAAAGTAACCACGAAGACCAAAGTGATGGACAAGTATGAACATTCTACACCAAATAAGGATGAAAAAATGATTACATTTACAAACAAATACTGTGACATTAGTCACTTTGGTGTAAAAATAGTGAAGTATCATTTCAATGCATCTGCGGCGTGGTATTTCAGTGAGACCGCACTATAAAGTCGCCATAAGTGCGCACTGTCGCAAGCAGACACAGTCTCGATATGACCTATAAATGAGTTAAAGGGACGTTAAACCCCAATTAACAAACAAACAAGTAAAATATGTCAACGTCATACACAAAGTAGGCATAATGAAGTTCAAGGTGAAAGTTTAAAACTGTATATCCTAAGGCAAATGTGAGTTGCAAATCTCATCAGTTCATGAAGTGTTTACCTTTTGTCGATAAAGTATGAAAATTGGGTCAAGGTCACATTAAAAGTAGGTCAACCTGCATAACCCTCATACAACGTTGATGGTGAAGTAAGGAACTTCCTTAGCTTTAATTAGTTCAAGGGTAAGCTCACAGGCAAGAAAGGCAAGAACACTGGTAAGACAAGCAAGTCCACAGGTAAGAAGAGTGGTAAGCACACAAGTTAACAATCGTCTTCTAATGGCCACTATGGTACCTGAAGACGTTAAACTCCTCATTTTTTGCTTATAAGTTAACCATCATGTAAAATCACCATCCATGGGTAAGTACGTAAGTTTGCACACAGGTTAACAGTTACCAGCGCTGTAGCTCAGTCGGTAGAGCGTTCGCTTCATGCTGGTAGACTGGTGCTAGAATCACAGGTGTGGGTTGGAATCCTGGTTGCATCAAAAATTAAGACTTTAAAATTAGGCAACTTCCTTGCTCCATGCTAAGCGCTCAGAATTACTAGGTAGGAGGAGGAGGACTTGTTATCTCCGTGTCAGGATAATGGGACCAAGTAAAGTATCATGTCAATGTGTCTGCAGCCTGAGACCATAACGTCACCATAAGTGTGCACTATCACAAGCAGACACCGTCTCGATATGACCTATACACGAGTTAAAGGGACACAAAACCCCAATAAACAAACAGGTAAACAGTTAAGTAAACTGGAAAGAAAGGTAAATTCACAGGTAAGTACACAGGTAAAAGAGGAGAAAAGTGTCTATGTCTGTTTCATTGATTCTATTTTTCATTGCAATAGATTTTCACAATCTTCAAAATTGAACGGAAATTATCTCATAAAATATACATGTAGTACAATAAGACCTCTGACCAACATTTGAAGAATCCAGCATCTGTGTTTGAAATAGAAATCAAATGCAACACAATTTGCTCTTACATATTTTTATTAGAAGCTGTATGAGCTGTTGATATGATACATAAATAATATTTAACAAATTAAACAATATGCATTCTATAAATAGAACAATAACATCTTGAGAAATGACAAACAGCAATAACACCTGGCCTTGTAATTGAACTTTGAGCTATATCCTAGCTAAATGTCAAGGTTACATTGTAGCAAGAAAATACCTACAGTAATTCTTAAATGATCAACCCTGAACTGCTTGTTAGGAGTTCAAAGGTCAAGTACAAGGTCAAATATATTCATATATTAAATAAAGGCTATAGTGAAAATGGTATAAAGGTGAAATATTGGTGAGATTCTTAAAATAAATACCTAACAAATTTTAACAATACCCAACAGATGAGACCTGATTAAAGTTTTACAAAATGACATTTCTACAAATCATGAGCAACTAAATGATTAAGTTTTAAAAATGTTATTCAAAATTAGTTGTTACCATATTTTCTGCTGTTTGGCTCTTAGTTATCTATATAAAATATATCTTGGTCTAAATTTTTTAATTCAATCATGCTAAAATGATGTACATGTACTAAGCACTGTGTATTCACTTTAAAAACAAGCTTTACATCTCATAAATAACATTAATATATACTTGCAAATTAAAAGTTAAACACTACTGATGTTAACATCATTTTGTTTGGATATAAGATTTCAGTATTATATTGGACCTTTAAAATTAATCTTGCCTCTAACTTAACAAATTTTTTTAAAAGATCTAAAATAACGTTTGTAAAAATTGCCTTTTTAAAATGAAAGCATGTTTATTAAAGTAAGGATTGTTTAATAAAATATAAGTTAAAAAATTATCATTTAATTTGATTAAAATAGACATAGGCGATACTTCAATGTCATCCTAAAATTTCTACATTTATAGAAATGAGTTGTTCACATGTTACTCAATCACAAAAATCTCAATCATGTTTTAACAACACTAAACAACAATTGAGAATTCTTAAAAATTGCCGTCTTTTAAATGATTATAGTTAATTGTTCATGTTTTTGTGGGCTTGTTTAATTTCGAAGATTGATGCATCATGCGTAAACTGTTTAACAATATACTAGGCTGTCCAATGGTCATATATTTTATATCATGTATGAAAATATACTATGCGTTGGAAAGTTCTGCATCATGAAAAATTGTTTATTTGAAGTTATTGAGAAGAAAAAGAATACCTTCATATCAATTTAAACCTTCTTAAAAGAAAACATTAATTTCATAAGATGTAAAAAAAGAATAATGCTAACATTATTTGTTAATAAATTAACAAAATGTATAAATTCAATACCATTTTATAAATATTTACAATCAATCATGTACACATGACACAAATATGGTTATTAAGCAATGTTTCAATAGCCCTTATATAAATATATCCCAAACCAGTTACATGTATAAATTATGTTTAAAAAGAGAAAAATTCATCACAAACTTTCTCTAGTCTGAAAACTTGATGTTGACATGTATACCATTTTGTACATCTCTTTCTTTACACACATCAATGAAACAAATATAGAACAAACTTGATCCTGTCCAGTATTTTGTATGTCAAGCATGCTGGACACTGGATTACATGTAACATTTCAGACAAATGTTTAACACACGTTTGTATGCGACAAAAAACTTGAATTTCTCACTTAACATAAACAAGACATAACAATCTTATACAAACAATGGTATGGAAATAAAAAAATGTATCTAATATAACACTAACACCCATAACATGCCTTTCAATGATGACAACATCAAGGTTTAGTCGAGAAAGTAAATACACTAAGTCCATGTTAAATAAGTTCAATAAACACCATGTTTTACTTGTTAACGCTGTCTTATATTTCAAAATCAGCAACAGAAATGGATAAAGTTGAAGTTAATTTTACAACATCTTGTATCTAATTAACATAATATCATGCCCATGTTCTGTTGTCAGTTTGACTCCATTTTATAAGTGTTTATTAAACAAACAAAACATATCAAACACCACCATTACTTGTGGAGACTAACATGAATAGTTTTAATGCACAACACATGCAATCTAAACATATACAATGTAGCTCTCACGTCAAAAGAGAAACGTTCAGATATTGTGTTGTAAGGTAACTTCCAGGGTAGCTTCTATGATCTATTAGTTTTTCTAAGCTTTTTAGAAAACACACCTTGTAAATATTTGTATCACCTTTACAGTTAGATGTTTCCCTACTATAACTTTATCAACTTTCTCTACTTTTATTGTCATCTTTCATATAAAGACATTTCTCAATATAAGTATGACTGGATGTCTACATGTTGCTTTATGTCCATGAAATTCTTGTTAGAATTCATTAATCATACATCTTTTTGAGTGAGAGAAATGCAGGTTATTTGAAGTACGTTCCTCTGATGTAGTTTATTAAATACAAACAAGCTTTAACATCATGTTTGTGTAATGTGCTCAGATGCCACATCAGTTTTACGACAATCTTCATATTTTTAGTCATATACCACATGACATGATTACTACTTTCGTGGACTCCTTTTTAAATCATCACTAATTTTGGCAACTCCTGGTTAAGTAGTAACAAGTTTCACTTTAGCAAAAAAGTTTATAGAAGATGTCTTATTTGTTTACATAACCTGTCTCTACAACACATAATTATTTGCACAAAACAATTTTTTTTTTTAAAATAATATTGTACAATGTGACTGTAAATACAGTGATTTGAGTGCTTACCCCTCACATAAATCCATCAAGTTACCTTGCAACACAACTCTAAACTGTATATTTATGGATTTCGAAAAATCAAAATGGAACGTACAAAGAAAATCAAAGCTCATGTAGAATGAACTTTTGTTGCTCCCATATTTAATGGCCAGTTTACCGCAGTGCCAAATCCACACAGCAAGATCTATATGAACTTACTTTTTATAAGCTCAACAAGCAGAGCTAGGTTTTAACAGTAAGAGGTAGTTTGGTACTTATTACTACTCTTTATCCTTTATCAGATTAAACAGAGCTAGGTTATAATAATAAGAGGTAGTTTGGTACTCATAACTTTTCTTTTTTAAGCATAAGTCCAGATACTAGAATACTAACAATTGTAGGTCACTTTAGACAAACATTCAGTTTTTACTGTCAAGTATAATGTCACCCTACTCCAAACTTCAGCTAGAGGAAACCATTTAAATTAGCTCTGATGAAATGTAAGTTCACATGTGATGGATAACTGGCACTGAGCGAGTCAAATTCGTTTCATAAATAGCACCAATAACGAAAACAGGTATTTTCATTTATACAACAAACTACAAGGAAAAGATTGAATGCTTGACACCATATGAAAAACTATACATAAAAAAATTATTGTATGTTTTCAACGGATCATCAAATTTATGGAAACATTGCACAACCCATTAAAATTTGATTTGTTGGGGTTCGATTCCATATATATATATAGAATCAAATCTTTAAAAACAATTCTTATAAGCATTCAACGCAACTCTGGGTAAAGTTTGGATCATATTAATGAATTCTCAACCTCCTGTTATAGACCAGACAATCTCTATTTCTCATGAAATTTGATCTAAATGTTGACAAATTATTTGACTCTTAGAAACTATGGCTGATTAGGCAATGGTTAAATGTTATGGAATGTAATAGAAATGAATAGATATGCTCAAAATATTTTGAACATAACTAAGATTAGAATTGTGTGCAGTATTAGTTGTCATTGTAAGTAAATTATTAAAAGAAATTTGCATGTTTCAACTTTGTGAACAGTTTGAAATAAGATAAAAAATCTGCTCATCCTTTCTACAATTTTTTTTAATATTTGTTACTTAATAGATAGCTTTACCCAGATGGCATCAGTAACTGGCACTATTTAAAACATCCTATCAACCATGTCAAACCCTTAAAATCATGTTTTTACCCATCGTGTGGGATATTTAAATGAGATTTTCAAAAGGGATGAAAGGTTTCTGCATCGAAAAATATGACACTTTTGGCACAAACAAAAAAACTAAATTAAGACTATATCTGGTATTAACTAGTAAACTTTATCAACATCAATTAATTCAATATTCGTAAAGGTTAATTCAATATTCGTGAAGGTTTTCTCTTTGCATATTCAAAAATAGCTGCTTTTATTCTAGTAATAACAATTCCCTATTACACTTCTCTGTAACAGTTTTTCATTATCTGTTATTTTCCTGAAGGCACTGACAGATATTTCATTAAACATTTCAAATGTTTAGAATTGTGCAGAAGAGTGAGGTACAAAATGAATTAAAATACACTTCTATTGTTCTATGTGTGTTTCACTACATTTTCTAAATGTGTTCATCTAAATATATTACTTTCACTTCACACGTCTAGAATGTCAGAATTATTTTTAAAAATACTAATCTTACAATCTTATTTTTAAAATATTTTTTATCTGACAATCTTTTGTTTACATCGAACTTAAATATTGCTTTTTTATCAAATCATCTGAATTACAACTATACTTTTAAGGAAAAATATTTATTGATAAAAATTAGAATGAAAAAAGCAATTGCAACAGATAAAAAAAGTTTCAAATCAATTTAAAGATAAAAATTATTGGATAAAACTATACAAAGTCTTAATATAACATGAACACAACATTTTATCACAATACTTGAGACACAAATAACTCTCTCTAACTGTGCAATACAGCTAAGTTACCTGCAAAATATGCATCAAATCACTAATGTTGTAAAAAATATTCCTTCATCACAAGAGTTACTGCCCTTTGTACACGTGACAGTGTAAGGACAGTGTCTTGTTCTAAAATGTTCAGTCCTCCTTCTTCTTCAATACACAGTGCATTTTTCCTTCATCACAAGAGTTACTGCCCTTTGTACAGTGTTACACAGTGTCTTGTTATACCAACCTTTTACAGTTTTCCTTTATTTAAACACACAGTAGATTTAGAAGAATATTAAGCCAAGTAAGCTTAATGAAAAACATTGCAAATTATTTTGATGTATCATATTCCAGAGACATAGGTCAACCACACGTTACTTCATAATAATGTACGTGCAATGTTAACTCAGTTCAAATGTTCTCTTCACAATATTAAATAAACAATAATAACATATAGTAATCCATATTCAAAAGAAATACATCTTAACAAGAATACAAAATATTCAGACCACTGAGATATAGGTATTTTAAATGTCTAGCACATGTGAACGATTCTTTAACCCTGTTAGCCTGTTTAGAACACACAGATTCAATTTCCAGTCTCCGGAACAAAAATTTCAACGTCTTGTCTAGTTTTTTGCTGTCGTGAACGCATAGCTGCACGTTTCTCTGCTAACATTTTTTTACGTCCTTCCTCTCGAGCCTTTGCTGCTTGTCTTAACTTTTCTGTCCTCTCGGGGGAAGAGTCGGGTGTGTCTTTAGATTTCAGTGTCTTTCTTCTCGTGCCTTCAAGTACAGAAAATATTCACGTTAGATCAAGTTGAACCATGGTAATAATTTCTTTTATCTGTGAATGTCCTTTGATTTTTTTTTCATTTCCATGAACTTACCTTGAACTTTTCAATATCCCATGCATTTTGTTTGCTTGATTGGTTGTTCAAATCTAACTTCAGTTTATATTTCTATCTTCTAATGGCCATATAGTTAGTGGATGACATTAAACTAATGAATTCATTCTTTTTATATCTTATTAGAACTCAATTCTTGTAATTATATATTCCAATCTTACCTGGGGTACCTGAGGGTGTACTTGTGTTACTGGGACATAGACTTCCAGACTTTGGACTAGAGCTTGCAGAACTACCACGTGACTATAAAGTAAATGTACAGCAAATATAAACATTTGTATACAATGGAACCCTTCCAAACCAGATCTACTTTGGACAAAGAAAAAATTCAATTTAGAGGGAATCTGGTTTGAAGAGAATATTTTTTTTTTTAATCTTTATTTTTCAGTTAGAGTTATTTCCCTTGCATAACAATAGTCACTGATGGAAGCCATGATATTTTATATCCAACAGTAAAAAAGATAATGCCTACACTTTTCTTTGTTTGTCAATCAATAAGAATACAAATACCCTTGACAAATGAACAACTAAATGAATTTTCAAGTTATGAATCTTGAACACTACAATCTAATGCTTATCACTAAAACAAACTTATTATTTTTTAACATCAATTGTAATTATAAACTTTAAACAAAATCTTTTAAAATTAAACAATTCAGGTTATTTAAACTTACAGGTACAGATAACTCTTGCCACCCATTCTGACGTGTTAGTTCTATATCTGTGAACATGGCATCTATTTGGTCTATAGAAAGCTTGATCATATCCCAGAATCCCTGTAGATCTTCCCACTTTAACAGCTTGCCATCCTCTGTCGGATTCTGTTAAAAGAAACATACACTTGCAGTTCATGTACCTATATACAGCCAAATCTGCCTTAAAGGCTACCTCATTTTAACAACCACCTGTCTTTAAAGTGCAAAATTATTAGATCCCTTCTCTTCATATTTCAGCTAAGTTGAACCTGTATTTAAAGGTGACCTGTCTATAAAGGCCACTTTTCTTGATTCCCTTATATTGTCTTTCAAGACAGGTTTGACTGTATATTAGTCATTATACGAGGTACTGCATTATGTTTGATAGAGACTTCATAATATAGCAAGCTTAAAAATACAGAGTAGTTCCTTTTTATATTTTGTGCTAAAGTGGAATACAATTGCACAGAATGCATCTTTTTTTTAAATGAATATGAAAGACTGTTTACATTTCTGAGTAGTTAATAATGCATGATTGATATGCATCTTAAGTGTGATGTAGCCAGGAATCAAACCTGAGAACTGTCACAAAACTGTCACAGAGGAAGTGAACACTCTCCTAAGTTGAGCTATTGTGTGTTCAAGAAATATTTCATGGAACTCCTTACATTATTGACTTGGAAATGATGTATATATTATATACATACCATATGTTCTAGACATAGCTCATGGAACTGTTTACATTTCTGAGTAGTTAATAAAGTAGATTTTCCTATTGCTGTTCTGACTTTACCGCGTGCTAAAAGACAAACAAAATTACTATGTTATCAAATTTGAAAAGCAATGTTAAAAGGAGATTTGATTTTACTTAAGACCTTATACTGTCATGTGCTGTGAAGGTTCTTGCATAGTTACTGATACACTCATATTAGACACAATAAGTACCACATGCATACATACAACAACTTATGTATAACTATTACGGAGAGGGTATGTCACATTTTCCAGCTAAATAGCATTATGCTGATTATAAAGCAATGTTATACATCAAAACCTGTTTATTAAATGATTTGCCATTGAAAAAATACACAGTACAAGTCGACAACGTCAACATACAATTTTGGTTATAAAAATATTTAAGAATTTTAATGGTTACTTTTATAATTGTATCAAACATTTTTCAATATTCATAGTTGCATTTTTACAACAAGAGCTGTTGGAGAACAGCATAGCTCGCCTATTAAAAGCATTTTTTAAATGAGTATGAATTGTAATTGGGTCATTACACGATGTCCCATCTTAGATAATGGATCCAAAAAAAAATAAATATCTGTGGTTGATGTCAGTGTAGTTATACATTTGAATACCAAATTTAGTCAAAATCAGGCAATATCTAAATTTTGACATATCAAAGGCTTTGACTGTTATCTTTTGATAACAAATCAGCAAAAAATCATACACAATTGAGATTGCAGTGTCATAATACATCTGTATACCAGATTTGAAAGAAATCGGACAATATTTAAATTTTGACCAATCAGAGGCCATGGTCACCAGTTTGGATAACAGATCAACAAGAAATTT
>JAUMGZ010168560.1:0-15286 GCA_032359645.1 Pododesmus macrochisma
TTTGTTTAAGGCATGACCCTTGGGTCAAAAGTATTCAAATGCAAATATTTAGTTTTTGGCCTATTTCAACCAGATGGGCATTAAGGCCTGATGGACCTCTTGTTATAGAATATTATTGAAATGATATTGCTGGCCTTACATTGGCCTACTGATCATGATATGACAACATATTTGTTGAAAGAATTAAATGAATTCAATCATACGACTTTTAGTTTTCATATTATTTATTGATTGACAGATGATTCCCATTTCTTTAAAACAATATTAATTAATGCTCTATTACATGTTATATATATGTAAGATAGATAAAAAAGAATTTAAAAATTGTATTCCACTAAAGCATTTATCCAAATATGTAGTGGAAGTAATGGTGTTATACTTGCCATTTTATCTACAATAACTCCTTTAATCTTTCAGTGTTAGGGTGTTTGCTACATGCTGGTAGACTACTGCTAGAATCCAAGTTGTTTCAGAGGCAGCCTTCCCCCTCCCTGCTAAGCACTCAGCATTAATTTACTGGGTAGAAGGAGGACTGGTTGGCCATAATTGGTGTCAGGATAATGTGACAGAGTGAAGTATCATGTCAATGGGTCTTTGGCATGAAATTTCAGTTAGACAGCACTATAAAGTCGCCATAAGTGCGCACTGTCACAAGCTGACAATGTCTCGATATGACATATACATGACTTAAAGGGACGCTAAACCCCAATAAACAAACAAACCAAATAACCATCTTAAGTGAGTTTACTACTTGCATGATTGCATATTAACCTTGAAATAGAAAACTTTGGATCAAAAAAATGTTACACTTTTTTTGGTCTATTCAGTTTAACATGTTTTATTTCATAGCATATATATATGTTAACTTTTTCACATTTTCTTCTCCACCACCATTGGACCTTTTCCAACCAAATTTGGTAGGGAGCATCCTTAGGAGATTATGATACAGATTTGTTCAAGTGGTATAGGTTAACCCCTGGGATATAATTAAAAGGGATCGAAAAGGAACACTTGACAAAATATGAAAAATCTTTTAATAACTTACAATTATATTATTTACATTTACAGGTGGACCAGGAAGTAAGAAAGGCAGAATAGTCAATGAACTTGTCAGCATCTTTGGTTTAAAGCTGCTTAATGTGGAAAAAATCATTATGGATACCATGTTGAACCTACTGGAGCCAGATGAACCAAAGACCAGTGCCTCTGTCCAAAAACTTGTAAAGGTATAGGGTGAAAATATACAAATATCTTCTGTCAGCTGCAATGTTGTCAGCTGTTCAGTATCCTAATACAATATAAAACTAGAAACTTTGGAATGGGGATTCAGATTTGTTCCAATGATTGGGTTCATGCAGCCTCCAGGTGGTTCCAATAGGTGACAAAATGGAGAAAATTTGAAAAATTATTTAAACAATCTTCTCATAAGCTAAGAGGCCTAAAGCTTAATGCTTGTATATGATAATATGATATGTAGTAACCTTGGTGCATGACGGAAATAGGTAGGTAACACATTTTGGCATCATAGTTAAATACTATAGCAAATATGTTATCTTTTCCAGTTTCTAACTTCTCCACAAACATAACAGGACACATTTCAAACAATGTTGACATTTAAGTGTTTTATAAATAATTTCTATTGGTATTTATAGACAAAACCTGAGTTGTTGAGGCTGGATTGGACAATGAAGCAGATAACAAAAACAATCCAAGAATTAGACGATAAGGATCAATGCTATTTGGTGGACTTTTTGCCAAATCTCAAATTTATTCTAAGTTCCACTTCTTTCATCAAGGACTGCCAAAGTGAATTTAAAGTATTTGAAAGCAATGTAGGTTTATTATATCTTTCATTTCAATTTTAACTTCATAAGCTGTAACAGTTTGTTTACATTGTTTCATATTTGTTGGAAATTTTTCTTGTCTAATACATTGTATATTTTATATTCTTTCTCGGAAAACAAATTGTTAAAATAACAAGCTAATGGTAGCATATTTCATTTGTATATAATTTAATTATGTCTAATATATCTAGCTAAAGGATACCACTTATCACAAAAATAAAAATATCAAACTGTTGCTTGTTGGTTAATAACTGTTGATCTGACAGTAAAATCTGGTTCACTGATAGATTTAGTCTAATTTGATATGAATTAGTTTAATACTACTGGATAACTTTAAAAGCTTATTTAAGGATACAATATTTCTACAGAAAGTTAGAATATAGATGTTCCAAGCAGCAAAAGATATTAATGAGGAGGACCATATTTAGGGCTCTAATTGTTTGTGCCCTATGGTAAGCAATAACTTTGTCGATCTGTGAGTGTCCATCGGCACTTTCTTTCCAGAGATTATCTGAGAAACTTGCATGCAGTAAAAACTTGTACATTGTGATTCAATAAGTTGTGTATAGATATTAGATGTGCAGTTAGTGTTTAAATACCCTCAATGCTATTGTCACTGTTACTATAAATAGGAATTACTCTTATGTAATAACATCCTGATCTGAATTGGACTGATTTTGCTAAAACTTCAGTCAAAAGTGAAGACCCAAAGTATGAATTTTGAGTTTTTGTTTCAGCTCCTGAGGTAAGAATCAAGGCATCACAAGTGATAAGACTTTCCCTCACTATCAAGTATATATATTCACTTGTGAGAGATATCTCACTTTTCGAACATCTCTTAACTGTGATTGTGATTTATCAAGTTTTTGCGTTGAATATTTCATGTTTTTGTTTCATTAACAATGCAAACCATTCTTATTATGAACTTGTGCTTCACCTTAAAATCACAAGGAAAATTCTCACACCAGCATTAAATTCAACAGCACTTGGTACAATGTATAACCACATCCTGCAGATGTGCGTTATCCATATAGATTTGAGTTACTTCCCCTTTTAACAGAGTTACGGCCCTTTTTAAAAACAAAAAACAAAAAAACTTTGTACATCTACTCCTCCTAAACTACTGTACTGATTTAAACAACACTTGCTACAATTTATTGCCACACCCTGAAGAGGTGTGTAATCTATATAAATTTGAAAAACCGACCTTATTAACAGATTTATGGCCCTTAATAATAAAAAAAGGTCTTTAGACACAACTTTGTTTGATAATTTAAATGGTACTTGCTACAATTTATCACAACACTCTGCAGAGATGCCTATTATAAATCTATATAAATTTGAGTTACCTCCCTTTATAACAGAGTTATGACCCTTTATCAAAAAACTTTTGTACTTGTACATGGTACTGAACTTATTTAAACGATACATGCTACAATTTAAGCGGCACACCCTGCTATTCTAAATTTGAGTTAGATCCCTTTTAAACAGTGTTATGGACCTTTATCCAAAAACAACAACATTTGTACAGCATTGCAATAAGGAATAACTTTTTTGATTATGTAATTTTCAGGTGTCTTAGACACAGATTGGAAATATTCAAACTACTTAATATTTACCCAAATTGGCATTCATAATAATGTAAACACAACATTATCTGGAACCAAGGTATAGACTCTTTGAGCTTTATTAAAACACTTCATGCTTAATTAAGAGATGACATTGATAATAGTGACCTCAATCTGAATCAAATGATGATCTCTTATGGCAACAACCAGGCATTAGAGGTCAGCTGCAGTGAACTTTTGAATCAACCAATGATGAATCATGTTGCTCCTTAACACATTAATATGTCCAGCTCCACTTTTAACTGTATTAACTGTACATCATTCAACTTACTGTTTTAGGTACCAATTACTATCACAAAGCAAAACCAACACAGAATACAAATAACCGCTGTTTCAAGGTGTAATGGAGGATTTGAGGGGTGATTTGGGAGGCAACTAGTCTAATTGTTTGTCTGTTAACTTCTTTCACACTAAATAAGAGATCTGTATTTTAATCGGATTGTAGTGACCTTGACTTATACCCATACGTATAAATATACAAGATGAAAAGCTAACACAATAATTTCATTTTATATTACAGTTTCCAATTGCATGTGCTATTTATTTGGCTATTCCTGTTGAAAAGGTGATGAAGAATCTACAAGATAAGCATTCACAGGCCATGGGATTTAAGGAAGAAGATAAAACCAAAGACAAATCTAAGCAATGTGCTGCTCCTGCAGCATCAGATGAGGCCAATGTAGTTAGAACAAAAGTAAGTTATCTGTTCTTTTGGAAGAAACTTCAAAGTACCCCTTAAGGGGTGGAAAATTTGACAATATTCTAAAATCATCGTTATCAAATACCAAATGAAATTATAGTGTTGTACCATCCAGAACGACATTAAGGCCAAATGTTTTAAAGTAAGCGCATTGAAATATCTTTAAAAATATAGGGAAAAAACCTTCTGCACTCACTTATGACACACTACTTGATCAAATCTTTTTCTGAATCCTAAAAAAGAGGTATACGAGTATCATTTAATCAATGATAAATTATATATGTGTACACAAATGTCTTCTTCTGCAGTACATGTATATATATATACAAATACATTTGAATACATACATGTATAATGATCAATACAAACATAAAGTTTACTTATTTCTTTACGGCACATTATACATATAAGTACATTCCTATAAGAACCTATCTGTAGAAACAGTGACACTAAGATTTACATTTAACATCCCTAGTTTTGTAAAATGTGTATAATGTGTGCTCCTGGGATCACAATTGAGGCTATATTGTTCATATAAGTTTAATAGTAATATAAGCATATAAAAAGGTACAAAGAGTGCTTCTAGATATTATCAGGTAAACACATATGAACATTTTGGGAGTTTTCTTATGAGTTATAATCCTATGACAGTACAATGTACTTTGAGTATCCATCCTCTATTTATCCTGAAATGGAAACTTAGGCCTTTCAAGGGAGGAAAATGAGATGTACCAGAGGCAGACAATGCATTTGTATTTTTTTTAATTTACAGGTGAAAAGACCATAAACATCCTCCAAACTTAGTGAGTTCAAAATATCACTCAATAAATTGGTTTTACACTATATGCTTAATGGGTTTGTAATATCACTCAATAAATTGGTTTTACACTATATGCTTAATGAGTTTGTAATATCACTCAATAAATTGGTTTACGCTGTATGCCAAAGATATTGAACTAATATTTGTTTCAAAACCTTTTGATTTTAATCAACACAGAGTAATATATGCATAGTTGGCATGATACAAGTATTGTACATCATTAACATTCTAATCACACTAATATTCAATAATTCTATATACAGCCATGTATAGTTATATAGAGCTTATTGCTTTGTCTTGCTTTTGAATTTTACAGTTTGCTGGTGGCAGTGTCCGACTAAAATTATAATATTCTATACTAAAATGCCGGTATAAAGGGTGACGTGTGGTTACAACAGCTTTTCTTAAACATTGTTAAGCAATATTGAACACTCTAGACATTTAGCATATGAGCTAAAAGAACATATTTTTCATAAACATTGTGCTTTATCCTTGAAAATTTCCGAAAGTTTGAAAATGCACTTGAATTATTAAAAAACGATTTTAATGAATATTGTGTAATGTCATAAGGGAATTAGAAGTGGTATTAGAAAGCCATCTGGTAACAGTTCTAGTTACAAACTGACTAGACTTTCTATTTATTGACAAGCTATGCTGGCTGATTGTAAAATCATTAAAAATATGCTGAACAAGAAACATCAGCTGCATATCATAATTCATCTATTGTCCAGCTGGATTAAATTAGTATCTGTGAATAGAATGTGTCAATATAATGATTGATCATAATAGTGGTACATGAATTCAGAAACTCTGCATGAGCCTTTTTGATGGACACAATAAATACTTCAATATCCTCATCACAAAGTGAGGAAAAAGGGCTAGATTATTTAAAAGCAAAATATCATTATGATTTGAATACATAAATGCATCTTATCAACACCATTTATAATGGGGACAAGAAAATATGTGATTATTACCAAAGCATAATAAAGAGGGTTATTATTGACAGCTATTGATCATGAAGGATTGTGTTTCAAATTAAATATTAATATAATAATAGTATGAATACAAAAATGATGTTAATAATATCAATGTTGATATCAATGATATTAATTTATATTTAAACCTCAATCAGTTGTTTCCCAGTTTTATAACTTTTTCTTCAGTATTTAATTTACAACATATTATTTTTGTCATTTCTTAATCGATATTTACCATTTAATCTTACAAAGAAAAAGTGTCTGAAATATCTGCAAATGGCTTTCGATATCAAGAATGTGTAGCATAGGATATATATTATTATGTGTAAAGCAAAATGTAAATGCGATGACAGATTATGCTGACAATTGATTGAGAGTCTCTACTTAATTTATAAAGAATTTTTGAAACAATTGATTGAGAGGTAAAATGAAACCCCAATATATTGACAGACTAATAAATTGTCACAGAGTAAGTGGTCTGTTTTAGACATGTCAAACATGTATTCGTTAAAAACATAGCATCTAATATTTGACTCCAGGCTTAATAAAAATATTCTTTTTTTCTAATAAAAAGCTGGCAGACACATCTACTTTGCACTAATCTAAAACCATTTCCCTTATTATCACCAATGTTTCAGCTTGTATAAGAATTGTTTTACTTTTCTAGAACTAGTGTTACCATAAAAGTTCTAGAAACACAAAATCACCCAAATGTTGTGTTCACAGATTTAAAAACGACAATTTAATGTCGTGCACATGTTTCATTTAAACATTAAAATATTTTTCCAAAACCTATTACATCCTATAATATAACTTTATGGAGTTAAACAATTCAAATAGACATTTCTTCATCATGTCTACCAACTTAGTAAAAACACATAAAGATTAGTTCAGTTGCTAATTTTATTTCACTCATTTGCAAACTGATTATAGAACTCTAAACTTATGTCCACATACTGGATAATTGTATCCAATTGTCATTTTGCAGAAAAGGGCAGCAGTATTTGAAGAAAGTGTGAAGTATTTTGCAGAATACTTTAGTGGGCAGGACCATCTAGTTAGTATGGATGTTAGCAACTGTGACTATGATTCAATTAAAGACAATCTGTGCGACTTCTTCATGGATAATAATTTCAACCCAACGATGAAACTTAATACTATGATCATGTTTGCATTCAGTAAGTAATTACGATGTATCTTTTCAAGAATTTGATTAGAATTCATAAATGTTAGCACCTTATCTCAAGGTCACTTGGCACACTGTTGCAACACTAATGCATAAATGTTTTCCTTATGTAAGTCTGTTTTGCATTTTTAGTGTTACATAAATATATGTATTGAGCAAACTCACCTGAGCTTAATCTGATTAAAACCAGATCTTACTTGCTCCCGTTTATTGACTTGTCACAGTTTAGATCTGAGGAACACTGGTAGACAAGGTCGTTACCATGACCTATCCAAACAGCCAATCAGGGAAGCCCCTACAAAATCATTGGGTTTTGCAGGTGCTTTTGAATTCATAAGGCTTTAATAGCATCTCACTGGTGTTCGATTACTTGACAACCACTTAACAATATTGCTGCGCACATGAAGTATGCGCTTAAATACTCAGAATCTTATTAGCTCGCCTTCGAAGAAGGGGCGCTTATGGAATCAAGATGGTGATGGTGTTGGCGTTGCAAGGTTAAAGATTTTGCTGCAAGTGTTGAAATGCACTAGTATACAATCAAATGTGTGTACTAGGATATTGATATTTGGCAAGAGAGTAGTTTGGGGGTATAAGATTAATTTAACAGAGTGAAATTGGAAATATTTTTTAAAAAAAAACCTGAATTTTGACATGTTTTTGGACTTTAACTTTTTCCAGGTTAAAGTTTTGCTGCAAGTGTTGAAATGCACTATTATACAATGAAATATATGAACTTGGATGCTGATATTTGGCATGAGAGTAGTTTGGGGGTATAAGATTCATTTAGTGGAATGAAATTGAATTTTTTTTTTAAAAACAACTGAAGTTTGACATGTTTTTGGACTTAAACTTTTTCAAGGTTAAAGTTTTGCTGAAAGTGATGAAATGCACTAGTATACAATCAAATATGTGTACTGGTTATAATTGTATTAGGTATGAGGGTAGTTTTTGGGTCAAAGACTCATTAAATGGAGTGAATTGGAAATATTTAAAAAACAAAAATCCAATTTTGACGTCAAAATGACTTTGACCTTTCTATGCCTCAATCAATAATTAATTATGTGCACTAGTATGCTGATATTTGGAATGGGAGTTGAATGGTTGTAACATCTTAAAAATGTAGACAAATGGTCCCAACACATTTGTGTACTGTGTGGGTTTTTATTCATTAAAAAATAATTGCTAAATACCCAGGTACTTTGATCATACCTTTGTCGGTTGTCAGTCATGGTAGCCATTTTGAAGCTCAATCCCAACAATCCTATGGGAGGCGAATTCATATTTATTCAAAACTTTTGGGTCATGGACACAACTTTGTTTAATAGTGTTTCTCAGATCTACACAGGGACATCAATACAAGAGCAAGTAAGGTCTGGTTTTACATCTTCTTTCAAACCACTGGATAAATTTCATCCAACACAGATAAATTTTCAAAAGAATTGAAATACAGTTTTAAAATTTTGATCCTCAATTTACATTGTACATCTTGAGTTTGATATCTGGAAATGTGAAAGGGAAACCTATTTCCATAAACTTGTTTGTTGTGTATATCAACCAGCTGCTATCATTAATTACCATGTCAATATCTAGATCAGAAAAATAATAATATATGATAAATTTGTGCAATGTGGCAGGTTTAGAATAGATTTGTAAGGGCCTGAGAACACGGATATGAATTGTAATTGGCCGTGTAATTTCCTTCATATCATAATCATGATAAATCAAACATTACTTCTTTGTGGGTTGTCTTGAACAAGCTAAGAATTGGTACAATTCTACATATGTATATAACTCATAACACTTTTATTAGGCTCTTAGAATATTTTGTTGGATTATGAAATGTAGTGAACATGTTAAATAAATAAAATAATCTGCTTTATACTAGTATGTATATGTGTTGTGCAATGATTAGTCATGTGTATTAATTCAATCATTTCTAATAGATGAGAAAGAAATGTCTTTGCTGGATATAGGAAAATATGGCCTGCATGTCATTGCAATGGCTGATTATATATCAACTCACGACTCACCAGTAAGTTAAATTCTTTAACATCCTAATATTATGTTTACTTTAAGGCCATTAAAAACACCAAACTAGTATTTTCATATTTGACTTAAACAGGTTGTTAGCTGACATTTTACCATCCAACTACTGGCCATCCATCTTTTTTGTTTGTCATATTGTTTTTGCATTTTCTTTCTTACTTCAGAGAACCAAAGCTTCAATATTTTAAACATAACACTCTTAGGACATTGAGATTCCAGTTGTGCTATCTGTTTTGTACATAGAGCTAAATGACTTCCCAGTAGCATTGAATACAGACCTATTCTATAGTATATATGAATGTTAATTCAAAATACTTCCTGTTAATCAATAAATTTGGCATGATCAGAACCATAGTTAACAGAGACTAATGTGGAGAAATGATTTAAAAATTATTTTTTCTTGTGAACAGCTAGTGACAGTGCCTTGGTATAACAATTTTAGCATCCTAAGAGCCTAGAAATTATTTTTTTATTCAAAACCACAACCTTAAATGTGCCAATTTGGAACACAAGATAAAGCCAAAATTCAACATCAGTATATACATACCAGTGAGTATGGTGTTGTGACTAATGGATTTAACTGTCTGTAGGTCACATTGAATAGAGCTTCAATATTCTATACATAATATATTATTGTTATACAATATAATAATTGACATATCACTCACTGGTCTGATGCTCCCATATACTACTATTTTGTGCTCAATAGTTACACAAGTAATCATTTATTAACCACCCACTGGCCTGGTACTTCTGATAGTACTAAATACATGTAGAACTTTAAACAAGAAATCATACTGTAAACTTATTGCCACGATTGTAACCGATCCACAACTCGTCCATGTTGGAGTTGATTTTAGACAATAGTAATCTGTATATATACATGTAGTGTGCATGAAAAAAAAAAATTTTGTTCTGACAATATCAAGGGGTAATAATTTGACTTGTAACATTTACATGTTATGAACCTTGTAACCTGTCCTACACCATTTAATGGATTTCAATTAAACTTGACACAATGATAGTACACCATATGAAGATGTGCTTGCAGGAAACTTTCAATTTCAAGGGATTAGACTTTTTACATTTACATGTACATGACATGAATCTCGTAAGCAAAACTCCTCTTATACCATTTCATGAATTTCAATTAAACTTTACACAATGATAGTACACCATATGAAGATGTGCATGAGGGAAATATTTTTGTTCATTCAAAGGGGAGATAATTAGAATTGTCAATCCAAGTATTTTTATTGGAGTTGTGACCCTTTCACAAAATTATTAGACAAATCTTGTCTGGTTAAATTCTACCGTTTTCATCCAAATATCATGAAACTCCACTGATATACTGACATTCACAACACTCAGGAGTTGTGCACCTGAGTTTATGTTTTTGATGTGGCTATGTTTATGTGAGCTATGAACCTTTTATAAAAATAAATATTAGTATAACTGATGTCATGAAATATTTAACTTGGCTGGAGGTATTCGTCAGTAATCCTAGTAACAGTTATAGTTTTACATGTTTTCGATTTTGTCCATGATGATGTCTTTACTAAATTGATTGTTAATTTTTGTTCAGGAACAATTGCTGAAAGTGTTATGGAGAAAAATAGATAATACAAGCCCCAACGTTTCCCAATTTGTGGTGGACCTATCTGACACCATGTTGGATAAAAACTATCTTACCAAGGTATTTACAGTTTCATGTGGCAAAGTGTGTTCAACAACTATAAATAACACTACAGTTATTAAGTGAAAAGTTATTGCTTTTGTTCATATAAATAAAATATTTCTATTGATTCAATAATTTTGAAAGTATTTACTTGAATCTTTGAAATAGCATGGTCATGATAACTTTTGGTAGCTTATACTGTTTTATTTCTATATTATGTATACATGTTAACACAACACTTTAGAAGATCCCTTTTCTTTTCAAAATATTAAATTTCTTTGCAGAACCCTGGAAAGTGTATTATGTTTCAGGATAATGACGAAATTTCTGCAGATGCGTTCCTAGCATCTCCAGTACATAACAAAAAGAAGGGTTGTCCTGTACAGGCAGTTTGCTCTTCAACAGAAGTTTTCCTCTTCCCAAAAGATGTCTCAGTGTCTTTGTGTCGCTGGATAGTATACCAGATGGGACAAGCTACTAGTCATAGTTAACATTTCTGATCTTCTCTAGTGATTTTAAAGTAAAACTAATAGTGGTTGTTGCATTGGCAGAAAAGGATGGATCAGTAATTGATTCATAGTATTTTGTTTGATGCAAGATTATTCTAAGAATATGAATGTATTAATTTGATGAACAGAATTGTTAAATATTGTGAAGACTTTATATATGATGTTCAAATTTTATTCAAATTTCTTGTTGCCAAATGCTAATAGTGAATTCTTAGTAACTTCATTAATAATGAGTAGTTGAAATATGTTGCAAAAAAACTGTTTTGAATAAAAAAATTTAATTGTATGTTTATTGTATAAAGAGTAATGTCATTTATGAACATGTTAAACAGCAGTAGTTTGTTGAGTTGTTAGTCTATTATACAACATGCCAAAACCAATAATTCATTTTACAGTATGAAAGAACTGGATTATACAGTTAAGTCTTTTGAAATGATCACTTAAATGAATAATGTACTGTCAAGTTATCAGTAGGAGAAATATTTTTTTAGAAACTAATGAAGAAAAAACAGTTTGTAATGAAATTATTTTGCTTTCATAGGAGGAATTAGATATGGTCTGAGATTTAATATATATCAGTGGTTCACTATGTAACAACAAAGATGTTGCATTAAAATCTACCTGTAATGATATAACTGAAATACTCTCTTAATCTGATGTTAATCTAATTCATATTTACAATGATAGTTAACTGATTTTTAGCACAAACTGAATATATATATCTAGGGGTGAACAATTTGAAGAGAAAGAAGACAGTTAAATTGCTATAGGGTAATGCAATTATAATAAACAGGTTCACAAGGCCAAAGCTTGGATATCTTTTTCACTGGATTGATTGATAGATGTAACTACAATGTAATAACTGATACTTTAGTCCTTATGGTCGCTCAGTTTGGACCAAACAGTAAAATGGGAGCAAATTTGATAAAACTTGTGTTGTTATTAGTATGGTTTTAAATGTTTATCACTCGTTATGCAAAATCATAAAGATATTTTTTCTTCAGTAGATAGAATTACTTGTATTTAGATTTATCAATGTTTATATTAAAGTTTCTAATATATGTATGTGAATTGTATGTTGAGTTGATTGAACTCAAAGGAATTGTGATACAAACTTTTTTCTCTTATCAAGATCTCTTTTTAATATGTGTGTATGTGTTGTGTTGTGAGGTGCTTGCTCAGTATTTTAAGCAACATATTTCCTCTAATGACTGAAATTAAGTTTCATTGTAAATTTATCATTAAATCCTGTTATTTTTTTATGTAATTGACAATATGTGAACATGAGAACAATTGTGTTGAACTTTGTTTATAAGACACATGCATACCATTATATAACATCATAATTTTAAATTTGTAGAAACCTTTATGGCATATTTATGCATTGCAAAAGTATTAATGCAGTTATATAGATATCAGTTATTGGAATTTTCACAGACTTGAAGTTGTCTGAATCACTGTGTTTGTCAATCATATCTGCCAAGATCTGTGATATATAAGCGATGTTACTGCACATAACTGATCTTGACAGCACTGTAAAGTGGAAGAGTTGTAATTCCTGTAGAAAAACATAACAGATAAATACCTTAAAGATTTTGTATATAATCCAATGTTGTTGAACTCCTTCCACGGCTTTGGAATGAATAATGGGTCAAACAGCCCACATTGGGCGCCACTAGGAGCCAAATGGGAAAATTTTCAATGAATTCTTAATGTTTGTTATGACCTTGAGGAATACATAGTTAAATCAAGGTATGACCCTAGAGTCAAAAGTAGTTAATACAATAAGTGTTATTTAAAGTGCTATTGCAACCAGAGAGGCATTAAGGCAATTCTTTTCTTTGTTTATTCTGTAGTGAAAACATATGAACAGTTTATTTAATAACTTTCATTTTAGTTTGTTTGAAAGACTACTAATCATTAAAAAGAATAGCAGTGTTGCATATTCTGTAGAAGAATCTCAAAAGAAACAACAATAATTTTTTTGAGAACAGATCATACTTGTTATTTTTATCAAAGAATTTTATCTCATATCACATATTACATTTGCAAGGTTTTGTGTAGAAACCCATATGGTTAGATGTAAATGAGTTTTTAGCTTACATTTTGAGCTTAGTTGAGCTATTCTGATCACTATCCTTCATCCATAGATGCTATTTTATATCACTACTCTACCAAAACTATAACAGATACGATCATAGAACCTTCATATCATGAGGACATTTAGTTGGTCCTTAACAAAATTGGTGTCAGCCAAATTTCGAGACCAACTTGAAATCTTGTTATCAATACTACTTAAGAACCTGAATTAGTACAAGCATGGGACTTGCACTCATAGAATCAGTCGCTTGTTGAATTCTGTATTCTATAAACTTGGGAACTTAAAAATATTTTAAGGAGGTCAACTGCATGTGGCCTTCTTGAATTTGAAATTTGTTTTCTCTATTTCTCCTACGTTAAAGAAGATAGACTTGAAACAATTGTAAAACAATTCTAAACTATTTAAATTTTAATGCTGAACGCTTTACTACATACTTTTAAAACAAAAGCTGAACAACCATTTTTAATTTATTTTCCCGAATTCAATAACATTTGATTTGTTTTTACAGAAACAAATTTATTATTAAGTCAAAATATCGTCGTAAATTAGTCCAGACATGTTCTGGGCCTCTTGTTTCTAATTGAACAATGTGTTTTATTCCTCTTTTTTTCTATTTAGTCTTGTTAATAAAAATATTCAAGTTTGCACTCTAGTTGCTTTTGTTCTTCTGCAGGAAAATTTCAATCTTCTGAAAAGATCATTTCAGCTTATAACTCGGCTTGAGCTTTGCTTTAGAGAGCTATTCTGATCACTCATTGTATGTCATCTGTTTTTACAGTAATGGTAAGTTGTGATCAGTGATTACCTCATACAATGACTTCTAGTGACTTCTTATTGGGCACAAGCAAAATCAATAAAACAAATTCCAAATCTGCAGACCTAGTGGCCTTCCTGAAAATTATTACCAAATCTCTGGAATGGTATTAAAGTCACTATTAGCTTTTACCAGTAGACTCTCATTTGTGTTTGGGCTAAATCTTGAAGACACAGAATTATTTATAGTGGGTCAAACGTAGTGATCTTGATTTTTCTCTCTCACTGAATAGCTTTTTCCAAATGATATCCTTAGTTTTATTGACTGGAGTTTATGCAAATTTTGTATGTTGGTTCCTTGTCAGGATACCCTATCAAGTTTGGAGTTTATAGATCAATGGTCACCATCTCTATTTGGAAAGGTTTAGGTCACTGGTTCTACAAAAAGGAATTTGAGTTTGAATGTTCGCTTTGTTTGTAGTAGGTTGTTGGTTAAGCTTTAGGCAGTGTTCTTGCTCTTTGGTAAGCTCTTGGCATTCTTAGCAGGAGGACTATAAAAATAGGAGCTTTGGAACTAATGACGTGAATATGTTTTGTGATACATCATTTGGTTTCTTTTATCACTTTTGACTTAGAAATAATATAAATTAGAAGATTTATTGCGTATTTGAAAAAAAAATTCATTTTTGAAGTGAGTAATCTTAATGATGTTGAGTATAACCAGGTCCAACAATAATGCTGGCGAATAAGTCCTCCACACAACCAACTAACCAGGTCCAACAATAATGCTGGCGAATAAGTCCTCCACACAACCAACTATACTCGTTTTCTTTCCGCTTCTCCGGCTCTAAAAAAGGGGATACAAAGTAAATGCATGCAATATTGAGTTCTGACGTACTTTTAAATGTTGCAAATGTTCAAACATGTTTCGGGTTTTTCATTGCGTGTCTTAGTTTTAATTCAGTGAAGAATAGTAAACAATCTACCGTCTGACTGTCGTTTGGTTACGCCGCCATTTTTGACTTATTACAATGACCT
>JAUMGZ010168571.1:0-15285 GCA_032359645.1 Pododesmus macrochisma
TAGTGTTGTAGATTATAATGTGTAAAACTAGAACTATATCACCTTTATTTATCTATCATAGATGTACAACGTAGTGTTGTAGATTATAATGTGTAAAACTAGAACTATATCACCTTTATTTATCTATCATAGATGTACAACGTAGTGTAGTAGATTATAATGTGTAAAACTAGAACTATATGACCTTATTTATCTATCATAGATGTACAATGTAGTGTAGTAGATTATAAGGTGTAAAACTAGAACTATATATCACCTTTATTTATCTATCATAGATGTGTGTGATAGTTCATAGCATTTAATTTTGTTCCTGAAAAAGGTTGTTGAATGATCAATACTCACATAGAAGATAACAGAGATATATTAATAATCTTCTGAATACTGACATGCTGTGCAAGAGAACAAAGCTATATTATTAATCTTCTGTATACAAGATATATTATTCATACTCTTGATTGCTGTATCTAAAAGAACAAAGCTATATTATTAATCTAGTGAGTCTTAATACTGATGCACTATGCAAGAGAGCAAAGCTATATTACTTATCTTCTGAATACTGACATGCTATGCAAGAGAGCAAAGCTATATTACTTATCTTCTGAATACTGATGCACTATGCAAGAGAACAAAGCTATATTATTAATCTTCTTAATACTGATGCACTATGCAAGAGAGCAAAGCTATATTACTTATCTTCTGCTTACAAGAGAACAGAGATATATTATAAATAGAGGCTTTGCACAGTCACCCTAAACTGACAGTTTAAAGGGCTTTTTGACAAAATTTACCTGTATGGAGGGCAACTGACAAGTGTTGACTATATAACATTACTAAATTTGACCATTATAACTCACACAATTTCTACAGATTCAAATACAAATAAAATACTTTTTGTTTTTAACATTTTTGTGAAGCATGATTTTTATTCTTTCCAAATATATTAATCTTATGAAGCTCTGTGGATGAATAACAGATTTATCACACAGTTTCTACACCCTGTTTTTCCACTATATAATATGATTAACACTTTTCCTCCAACATAGCGGACCAGTGACGTCACTTGCAATCACTCTATTCTTGAATGCTGTATCCAAAAGAACAAAGCTTTACATGTATTGTTAATCTTCTTAATAGACATGCTACTCTATCCAAAACAACAAAGGTTAATGTATTTCATTTATCTCCTTTGAAATATCATTACATAATTCTAGATCAATTAATTACTGGTACTCGCTGTGCCAGCACTTGCGTAACTTCCTGATGATCCGTATGCTGGGGTATATAACAACACCCAGTCAACGCTTGGGAGTGGTTCCAAACAAAGAAATCCCCCTCTCAATACAAATCTAAGCTGTTTGTTAAAGTGCAGTGTTTTACAGTGAAGTGATAACAACTCCATCTGAGCGATTTGTTTGGAACCAATGTGCGGTACATGCATTTCTAAGCGGAAGTACATCACACTTGCACAACCAATTGAGCATCTTATTAACTTATATCACTTTTACATTCCAAAAATGTGTCTCAGGTTTATACAATGTATTTAGTTTGTATCAAATGATACTGTTGTGCCATATAAGTTTTGTACTCATTTATTTATAATCTCGGTTAGTTTCTCATTTAATTTTGAATATTAAAGATGTATTTAATTTTTAACCATTATGAGATTTTGACCCAATGAAGTTTAAATTATCAAACTAATATCACCACTTCATTTGTCTACTGTGTCAAAAATTAAACTAATTCTATGGCAAGCCAACTTAACATTTATTCAAAGAGCAATGTCGATCCTGTATTTCATCAACCTATATGCTATACCAGATATCTTATATAATAAATTAGATATCTTATATAATAATTGAGATAAGTTATATAAAAATTAAATGAGATGCTATATAAGATATCTGATATGCTATATTAAGATATCTCATTTAATTTTCTATATAAGATATCTCATTTAATTTTCTATATAAGATATCTTATATAATTGAAATCTTGTTACTCTATTAGAAACAAGGTTTTAACAAAAGGTTGAAAATGAAGTCTTGCCACCCGGAATCTCTCCAGGGTCTAGCTATAGTATAGACCATAGGTTTGATGTCAACAACACCTGGTCCTGGCAGTGGTCCCAAAGTGAAACCAGAGGTAAGCAGAAGAAAACAGAAGAGACCTGAGATATATATGTTGATTTTTATTGTATATTTACATGTTAAATAAGTAGTAAAAATAATGTTTGGTGCTTATTTAATATGTTTGTGATGTTTATAAGCATATTTTAACAAGATAAACGAAGATTAGACCATGCAGCTGAAGCGTCTTGTATATAGTGGTAGAGTCGCAACCTACTAAATAGAGACCAGAGATTTTAAACATACTTTACACTTACAACAAGATTATTTTTGTGCGCAGATATTGTTGTTAACATTAATTATGATAATATACACATTGAAGTTGTTTTGATGTTTATAAATCCAGTAGATTTGAATATACAGAACATTATATTGTGTGAAGTATATACAGCATAGTGGCAACCTATTAAATAGAGTCCAGAGATTTTAAACGTTCTTTACACTCTAATTACAAAAAAAAAAAAAATTGCACAGATATTGTTAACAATGATAATATACACTATTAAAGTTATTTTGATGTTTATAAATGCTTATATAATCCTGAAAGATGTGCTTCGAATGATTCACATGGAGAAATTAGTTTCTCGTTTAAAGCCACGAAATCTCACTCTATATAAGATATTTTATATAGTAATGAGATTTCAATTAAATGAGATATCTTATATACTTATATAAACTATCTCATTCAGTTTCTATATAAGATATCTCATATATATATATTAGATATTTCTATATCTTTTATAATATGATGAAATACAGGATCGGTATTGCTCCTTGAATAAATGTTAAGTTGGCTTGCCATATAATCCCCTTGACACTTAATTAGTATAGTAATCCATCTTTTAAGCTTCACTGGACTTCCCTTCACACTTACTATATAATCCATCTTTGCAGCTTTACAGGACTTTTCTTGACATATTCTGTGCCACAAAATAGCTTCAAGAAATGTCTTTCTATTCATTTCTTTATTTTGCACATAGCTGAAAATCTATCAATAACTCTTGTCATTTTAATCCATCTAAACCAAAGGTCCAAGGTGTACTTTTCCCATAGAAATTCTGTCCAGCATCCCTCGGGTGTATATTTTTTACATTTTTGACTTCACCGAAACTTCTGGAAGAATATCAACCAAACTTAGTAGGAAGTGTCTCTGGGCAAAGGAGATTCAGTTTTGATCAATAAAGGGGGTATATCCTCAAGAGGTCAATGAAATTCAATTAAGCTTGGTAGGAAGCATCCTTGGGTGGAAGGGAATACAAACTAGTTTTCTCCAAATGAGGTGGTTTTGCCCCAAGGGAGTGCCATAGGGGATGGTAAATAGGTTGGAATATTTGACAAAGTTTAAAGAAATTGTGTATTAAAGTAATATCAGTAGGCCTAGAGCTTAATGCTTGCATCTGGAACTACAGGACAATTTTGAATTAGATTTGACACAAAATTTGCTAAAATGATGGGATATGGGCACAAGGGGCATATATTTGGGAAAATTGACCAGAAGGCTTAAGAGTTTCATGTGAACGTATCAAGGCCCATTGGACTCCTGTCTTTTGAATACTCTTTGTTTTTTCCTGTTTACTATTACAATATATTTTTGATCTACATGTACATGTACAAATGTATACATACTTACTCCTGATTACATGTAACATATATGTGATATTTGTGCCAGTCAGTACTTTTGATATGAAGTGATGTTAGGTAATTTTGATTTTGCAAGTCTTTAAAGAGTTATACACATGTGTCATTAAAGATTTGAATGGATATAACATATTATGTATACACAAGGTTTTTATGGATACATGTTTTTATTATAGAGGTTTATGACCACCATATTTTGTGCAAATAATTATCATAACTTATCATATACATGTGTGTTGCCAAACTATTTATAAATTAAATATTCTTACATATATAAAGTTATCAAAACTTTAAATGCACTATCAAGCTTCGATTTATAAATTCATTAATTTAAAAAACAATGTGTTGTGTTAAGCATTCATTTAACAAAGAATTTGTTTTTAGCATAATTGATATGCAGTAAGGAAATAATGTAATGACATCAACAAAGAATAACATGTACAAGCCAAATATAAACATCAAATCAACATGGAAGGATGAATTGACTGTATTGTTTATTACTCTTCATTCCTATTTACATACATTATTTATGAAGTTGTAGCTACAGTAGGTTTTCTTCCTGGTCTAAGATCCTTGATAGAAATTAATGTGGGTATTAATACAGATTTCCTTAAATGTTTATATAAATATTTGTTTTGAAGTTTTATTGTCATCTTTTATTAAAGATAAGAAAACATACTGTAGTTAAGTCTATTTATTAATATATACTGGAGGTGAAAGTGTGAATGAAATGTAAAATGCTCAAAATATGTGCTGTTAACTTGATTGTTTATGAAGTTTTGCCTATTTTGAATAAATATTGATTAATCAGTTGAATGCTGGTCTTGTGTCTGAATTCATCAGTAATGCTGGTTTTGTGTTGTGCGTCCATACATCAACGTTTTAGTCTGGACCTAGGTGCACTTTTCCTGTGGAATAACTGTCTGTTACCTGTCCGCTGTTAACTTTTCACATTTGTCCTTGTCTCACCACTAACCATTGGACCAATTTCAACCAAACTTGGTAGGAAGCATCCTTAGAAGAAGGGGATTCTTTGTTCAAACTATGGGTCTTGGCCTTCAGGGGGCATCTCTAGGGAGCCAAAATGGGTACAACTTGAAAAAAATGATAAAATCTTCTCCAAATAAACCAGAAAGACTACAGAGCTTAATTCCTGCTTACATATGTAGTAACTTTTACGGATGGGAAACCAAGCTTTTTTTTCAAGGTGTGACCCTTCATTCGAAATCAAGTTACATGTTTTGGGGGAATAGTTCAACACTACAGCAAACATGTTAACTTCAACAGGTTTGACTTCTTTAAAATGACTGCACCAAATTCAATCAGATTTGATAGGAAGGGTAGCCTAGTGGCAGAGTATTCAGATTCATTCAATTTATGGGGTTCATCCTCATGAAAGCTAAACTGGGAAAACTTAAAATAAAATTAAAATAAACTAGACCATCTTGTAATAAACTGGATAGCCAAGAGCTAGATGCTTGTATATATAGTATCCTTGGGCAAAAAGAACAATTTTTTCTTCGAGGAGCAACTCTGGGGTAAAAAATCAGGTTGAATGTCTAAGGGTCAAGGTTTAACAATAGCAACTAAATGTATATTAACTTATCAAATTTTCGACTTCTTAAAAATTACTGGACCAATTTCAACCAGTCTTGGCAAGACATTTCCTTTGGGCAGGGTTATCATTTTTTAGTCCCCTTGGACCTTTTTTGTCCAAGGTGGACTTTTCTCATACAAATCCCATCCGTATGACGTCATAAACTTTTGCTTTAAACAACATCTCCTCTGAAACTACTGAGTGGATTTCAATCAAATTTGGCAGGAGGCATCCTTAGGGGAAGGGAATTCAAGATTGTACAAATGAAGTCCTTGACCCCCCAGGGGACAGGTGTGCGGGGCCAAAAGGGGTAAATTTGACAATTTGCCTTTAAATGACATCTCCTCTAAGACTATAGGGCAGATTATAACCAAGTTTGGCAGGAAGCATTCTTTGGGGAAGAGGATTCAAGATTGTACATATGAAGTCACTGACCCCCAGGGGACAGGTGGGCGGGGCAAAAAGGGGTAAATTTGACAGTGTGTCTTTAAACAACATCTCCTCTGAGACTATTGGGCAAATTTCAACCAAATTTTGCAGGAAGCATCCTAAGGTGGAAGGGGATACAAGATTGTACAAATGAAGTCCCTTACCCCCAGGGGAAAGGTGGGCGGGACCAAAAGACGTAAATTTGACAGTTTGCCTTTAAACGACATCTCCTCTGAGACTATTGGACAGATATCAACCAAATTTGTCCGGAAGCATTCTTAGGGGTAGAGGATTCAAAATTGTACAAATGAAGTCCCTGACCCCCAGGGGACAGGTTGGCAGGGCCAAAAGGGGTATATTTTACAGTTTGCCTTTAAACGACATCTCCTCTAAGACAATTGGACAGATATCAACCAAATTTGGCTGGAAGCATCCTTAGAGGTAGATGATTCAAGATTGTACAAATGAAGTCCCTGACCCCCCCAGGGGGCAGGTGGACGGGGCCAAAAGGGGTAAATTTTGACAGTATGTCTTTAAAGACTTCTCCTCTGAAACTACTTGGCAGATTTCAACCAGATTGATGTTAAGGCACCCTGGGCCTCTTGTTTGTCTTCATATGGTGCAGTTTGCTTTCAAGGGGCATCATGAAAAGCGAAAATGCAGAAAATATGATAAAATTCTAAAATAAACAAGAAAACCTAGACCTAAATGCTTGTATAGGAATGTATAGGTAGTAACCTTTGGGCATGGAGAACTTAATTAGTTTCTTCAAGGCACTACTCTGGGATAAAAAATATAAGTGCATAAACATTTTCGGGTCAATTAATTTCAACATTTTAGCAAATATTTTCTCCACAACCACAGCCCCATTTGTCAGGAGGATCCTTCGGAGGAGATAGTGAAATCCAGTCTCCAAGAGACACCACCAGGAGATAGTAAGGGGGACAATTTGACTTGTAACAAAATGTGGTTGTAAAGAGATGAACGTTATGGCCCAATGGTCCTCTTGAGCGTAGATTGTGTATAATCAAAAACTACTTCACTGTTTTGAGTGGTAAGTTTTTATACTTTGCACAAATATTCCAGGCATATTGAAGATATGCACATTCATTTGTTGAGAATTTCACACATTGTCCATCAACTATCATTTACTTTGTTGTTGATATTTTTCTACAATCATGTCTTGGATTTTGTCATAAATTGATTCTTTAGGACAACTTTAGTATGTATCTTAACCAGTTACGTAAAACTTTAAATTTTGAGACAATCTGGTGTGTTTTAGTAAGTATAACTCTCCCAGTCATTATAATGTAATGTAAAGTATTTACACCAAAACTAGTAAATGTCAAATATAGCTAAAAACAAGGGAATATTAGCAGAAAATGGGCCATAACACTGGAAAATATCTTATTTCAGAAATAAATTTAATCATCCAACAATGCACAACTAGTCTTCTAAATATGGATAAAGACTTGAAATTATATGACCTGAAGTAAATCTTAAATGAAAAAGGGGGCAATAACTCTTATTGATCTTATTTTTGTGACACTGAACAGTTGCATCATTGCATGATGTACAACAATGGTACAAGTACAAGTATTATTTATAGAAACTATGCTCAATACAAAGAATATTGCATAAAAGGGGCAATAACTCTAGCAGACGAAAACACAGTGATATAATTTTAGTGTGCTCTGTACCATGCCATCCCAAATTGCTTAACTATATCTGATTTCAATCCATTACATCAAGTCAAAACATAGCTTTGAAGGTTTTAACTACAATAGTTTGAACAGGTCTACAAGCAGCAATGAAATACAAATTTAACAGGTTTTTTTAGCAACATTATTGAAAAGCTGAAATCTAACAACTAATGTTAATATTTGGGACTGTCACATAACATGTAAGGTTGTTGAGAGTAACAAAAACAAGTAAAACAACATTATCCATATTGAATGAACATGATATTTATTTTAAACAAATGAAAAAATTAAAAACAACAAAACAGGACACAATCTACAAAATTAAGACATTGAAGTACTGTTATATGTAGATCGAGTTTCTGTTCATAATTTTCAGTCACTATAATTAGCTGTATTATTTTCACTTCAAACTAATGCATCATTTCATTGTAAGTATATTTCCCATAGAAAATATTATCACTTTTGCACACGTCCTCAGTTTAAATTTTGATTATAGTTTAATCACGTATGTACATGTATCATATTAAATAGAAGTTTGAAATATGCAAAAATTCAAGGTTTATAAAAAGCAATCATGGCTAACAATACATCCTTAGAACAAAACTAGGTTTAACAAACTAGATCAACTGAGTACATGAACCAGTAGTCATCTTTTTGGTGGTGAAGATATTGAAACAAACACAACATTTTCACAAATTAAAAAAAAATATCAGTGCATTGAGTTATTTTAAACAAAATAAACAACAATCTTAGAATAATAACATTATTCATAAGTACATGTATTGCATGTAAAAAGATAAAAACAAATTTTCTAAACCTATTATGATAATAAAACATTGTTCAATGATTGTAACTTCTACATTCAATTCCACAAGCCATGACAATGTAGTTCTTACCATTTTTATTTCCTATGTCTAAAATAAGTACATTCTTGAATAATTGAGTCTTTACATAAGTTTCTGTAAGGTTCTTTAACAACTTTTCCTTTTGACAAAATGCCAGCAGTGAGTATAAATTACAAAAAAAATTACATATTTAGAATTCTTAAAAAATGGATAAATCTTGAAAATCGTCTGAGGGATATAGTAAAAATAGAATTATATTACATAACATTATATTTTAAGTGTGTCCTAACATATGAACATGAGCTTTTATAAGCAGACATAGATATCTACAAAAGTACTTGTAGGAAGACAAATCAAAGGAGACGTTAGTCTATTGTTAGAACAGTGCTTAACATTGATTCAGACATACCCAAATTAATTTACATTAACCAACTAACAATAGTTGGAACAAAAAGTTTTGCAACATTTTTTCATAAAAAACCTCTCTAAAACATTTTTACTATGACCAATGTTTTACCAACAACATCTTATTAGATGATTTTTGTCTACTGTGCCCGTTGTTGTTTTTATTGTGAAAATGAAAGTTGCTGTAACAGACAACACACAATACTTTACAGTATACACACATCTCTTTGTCATACTTGCCCTACAAGCTTATTCTAACAGAATAACACATGCCCCAGTAAAAGAAAAAAAAAGAACAAGAAAATAATGAAATTTTGTTCGCCAACACTTATTTCCAAGCTCAAAGCAATGTCACATTGGATTGGTGCGATATCATCTCTAGTATAAACTCCGAGTCAAGAGAAAGCTTGACACAACAAGAATGTTAAAAATAGTAATAGAGATTTGTGCCATATTTTGTCATCTACATGTATTAACTTTTCTTTACTCTTAATTTCTTTGAAGGGACACAGAAGTGGGTATAAATAAGGATATCTCCTTGTAGACCAATTGGTTCCCAACCTACAATTAACATTTTTAAAGTCTCTATGGTCTGATTATCACACATACCAAGTTTGGTTTAAGTTGGTCTGTATTTTTGGTGATGATGTCAAAAGTGTTAACAGTTCACACAGACATAGGAAAGTGAGTGAAGACTATATCTCAATATGAACTGTTACACTGGGTGATGTATTAACTAATCAAACATGATATATGTAAAGAAAGTAATGGTTGAAAAAGTCACTGCTGTGCAAACATTCTAATTTATATTTATCCTCTGTATGTAGTAAAATTTTACGAATACATACTAAATATATCAGATGTTGCATATATGCAATAAACAACCATCTGGCATGATATCCCCTTTCTCTAAGGTGCTTCCTACCAAGTTTAGTTGAAATTGGTTTAGTGTTTTGGAGAAGCAGAAAAAATGGTGCAGGTGAACTTATGATGTAGCTACACTTGAAGTAATCAAACATAAATAAAACAAACTATAACCAAAGCTGGGTAGAAACTTTGAAATTAATAACTTCAGTTTGAGGATAACAATAAACACGACATTTAATCTAGATGGGATAAGGGATTTGTGATCTCTTGAATTGGAGGAAAATGCATGTGTTTTATAAAGTGAGTTAAATAATTATTGTAACCCATATATTACATCAAGATGTTCAGTGTGATCGGGACTAGTATTCAGATCCATTATATAATGTATTGTACAAGAAGTCTGAGAGTTAATGTGCAATATTACGTACAAAACTTTGTACTCTTGCACAAGTTACTGATGATCAAGAGATACCTTCACAGCACAGTAAGGACAGGTATTGTACCTTGGGAATATCAACATTGTATTCATAGCATTGGTTTACTAAAATATAAAGTGCCAAATAACTGAATACTGAGCTTAACACAAAATGATACACTATAACACATGCACTATAAACACACCTACTTAATCATGAGAGTAAATCAAATATTTGTAATTATTAGTTATAATGAATTTGACACAAATTATGGAATATTTGTTTTGTAAATGAAAGAATCATTTTATATGAAATAAGTATCAGCAGATTAAAGGGTACCAGAATACACACACAGTCACAGATTTCAAATAATGTATAACTTAACATGTTTGTTCTATTATTACAAATATAAGATACACCAAGCTCATTCTATATAGCATTAGTGGTACCATTGCTGCTCAATTGTCACATTAAAAAATCTAAATTATCACAGTACAGACAATAATGTTCTGTAAACAAAAACTACAAATACCAATCACATTTAACACAAACACATAATAACTAGACATGTGTCATGTTTAAACACATGTGGTTCATCCAAAAAACTCAGTTCAACAATCGCAACTTGTAAACTTTAGTTGTAATGTACACAAATTAATTCTAATATACATGTACCCATTTACGCAAAATTATTTACATTTTTAATTCTTGCTTTGCAATACTTTTGTCTGCCTATTTTTACCTCCTTACAAACATATAACTATAACAAGCAAGAATGTTGAAGAATATTGGAGTGACAAACATGAGTAGGAATCACCTTGTTAATTATGGTGGTGCACATTTGTATGTGATTATATCAAATTATTCAGTCCACTGTTGATTAATGTACGGCGAAACTTGGTCAATCTGACACCTGGATTTTCTGACAATCGGACTAATCGGACAGTTGTCTATGGTCCCTCATTATTTTACATACATTTCTATGTTGAAATTTCCAAATTATCTGTCACCTGCTTATTCTGGACTCCGACATAATTTTTTAGTCCAATTAGTCTAATTAGTCTATTTAGTCTAATTATTGTTTTTTAACCCTTTTAATCTGACAGTAGAATTTGATTTCATAACAAGTGCGTTGTATAAACATTGTGATTGTTATCACAGGACACTTGTACTACAGGTAAACCTTATCGTAGTGGTTCATGTGTATTTATCATTTTTATACAGTAAATGAATTGTTAACATTTACGATTTGTTTTTCATACTTGTTTTGTACTGATTATAATTTTCCTTTATAAATTATATGTGAATTGGTGAAATATTGTATCCTGATCACTCCGACTCTGTATATTGGTGAAATATTGTATCCTGATCACTCCGACACTGTATATTGGTGAAATATTGTATCCTGATCACTCCGACACTGTATATTGGTGAAATATTGTATCCTGATCACGCCGACACTGTATATTGGTGAAATATTGTATCCTGATCACGCCGACACTATAATCTGACACATTTATATCATATGCATGATATTAACACAATTTTATTGTTTGGAGCAAATAAATGCAATTTTAGTGTGCTAATAACACAAAATCATGGCCCAAAGAGATGCCAGCCCATACAAAGACCTACATATAACAATCCTGTATCAAACAATCGCATATCAAACTATAATTAAACATCAAAAGATTTAACCTTGTCACATAATTCATATATTATCATCAAGCATTTAAATACTGCAATTTGGACATCACAAGATTAAGGAGGCTGAATCTAGTTTGAGTTTTTGTTCATTTCGCAGCTCACTGCGAAGCACTGATTGTAAAATGTTGTAGAAAAATTATGTCACGATTGAACTAAAAGTGAATAAAAAAAATTAAATGATGAATATGATATTATATAACAAGAGGCCCATTGGGCCTTAAGGTCCATCTGGATTGCCATTTGTATACTTTTGACCCCAGGGTCAAGTTTTGAACAAACTTGGTTCTCCATGCCTTAAAGTTACTTCATACCAAAACATTAAGTTGATTTTTGAAATGTTGTCAAATTTTCCATCTTTCGACCCCTAAAGTGGCGCCCCCTGGGGCCCGATCCCCTTGATTTTAACAAATCTGAATTCCCTTCCCACAGGAATGACTTCTTCCAAGTTTGGATGAAATTGGTCAAATAGTTTTGGACAAGAAGTCAAAAATGTGAGATAACATATTTGCTATAGTGTTGAACTTTGACCCCAAAACTTGTAACCTATTTTTGACCTAAGAGTCACCCCTTGAACAAACTTGGTTCTCTATACCCTAAAGCTACTACATACCGAAACATTAAGCTCTAGGCCTTCTAGTTTATTAGAAGAAGATTTTTGAAATTTTGTCAAATTTTTCCCCTTTTGGCCCCCTAGTTGTGCCCCTTGGCCGAGCCCCTTTATTTGCACAAACCTGGTCCCTTCTCACAGAGATGACTTCTACCATGTTTGGATGAAATTGGTCCAATAGTTTTGGACAAGACGTCAAAAATGTGAACAGTTAACATATTTGTTATAGTGTTGAACTTTGAACCCAAAACGCGTAGCCTATTTTTGACCCAATAGTCACGCCTTAAACAACTTGGTTCTCCATGCCCTAAAATAACAACATACCAAAACATTCAGATCTAGGCCTTCTAGTCTACGAGAAAAAGATTTTTGAAGTTTTGACAAATTTTCCCCCTTTTGGCCCCCTACTGGTGCCCCCTTGGCCGAGCCCCTTTATTTGAACACATCTGAATCCACTTCCCCTAGAGATACTTCCTACCAAGTTTGGATGAAATGGATCCAGTGGTTTAGGAGAAGAAGTCGAAAATGTAAAAAGTTTACGACGGACGACGGACTGGATTTGTATGGGAAAAGTCCACCTTAGACCTTTGGTCCAGATGGACTAAAAATGAATTTAGAATAGACAAAACTACGGTAAATCAAAGCTACAGAGCCAAAAGGGAAACGGGGAAAAATCACGATGGTTATGATGTACAAAAACCTTATCCCAACAATAACACAAAATTGTCTTGCCAACTTTTTAATGTGCGCGTAGTCAAAATAGGAATTTTTAAACGTATTCCTCTGAACACGTGTTTTGAACAACCCAGTTCTCATCAGCAAAGGTGACGTTATAATTTATATAGAATTTAAAATTATTAAAAGACAGACTCACTGACTCACTGACCGACTGCATGACTGACTTACAATAAAGAAAGAGCCAAAATATGCATCAAACACAACAATTTAGAATACAGGTAAGTGTGAAACTGTATCTTATGAGGTCTAAAACTCAAAAATAACTGGCAGAACGTGATGAATCGGGAAATAATGACGGTGTGTTATGATGTACAAAAACCTCACCCCTTTACCAACAATGCATTATACATGTATATATGAAACTAAAACTTAAAGGTCTTTATTTGCTTGTTTAATCAGAGCTTAAAATCACTTCCAGGTTTCGTGACTGCTGGGAGACAGGAGGTAGCTTAACGCTATATGCAGTCGAATGGCGAATATACGGATTTTACACAAGAAATATTGGAGAATGATCACATTGAGTTGAAAATTTTCGATAAACCATTTACAGACTGACAAAGAAAGGTTAAATATTTACAATGGCGTTACTCATCTTATCGTTACCGCTTAATGATTTAATTCTATTTTGTTTCCTTGCTTTCCATTTGCTAAGAGGGTTAAACGTTGTCTTGCCATAACTCAATGGCAGTAAAAAAAAACCACGACAAAGCATAAACAATGATGTAATGGTATAATCATAGTGTCGCCCATATTCCACCGACGGACTACTTTTCTAACGTTCTAACGTCTAGGTTTATATTGTACATCTACCATATCTATTAAAGTTTAAAATCTTAACAAAATAAAAAATGTATTTTCCAGTTGATTTTAATTGCCATACACCGGAATGACGCGAAATCATCGCGGCGGGCGAAACATGTGTAGCAGAAAACGCTTACCATATCGCGAGCCCCTGGTTTTGCTTCTAGATTTTTAATAGAAGTTCGTAATGTTTCCTTTTTTAGGTAATAAATTTATATTTAGGTTTTTTCTGTGTGCGTCCCACGCTTTGTTTGCCAATGTTCATGGACTGACGTCTTTTGAATATCATATTTACTACGCTACTAATTATAAATTTATCCCGCACAGAAAGAACACCAAATATCCAAACAATGACAATGGGTCTTCTAACCCTGTCTCAAGTTGGCCTACTTTTTCATCTCAATAATATAAACTTAAAAAGATCTATGGTAAATTAATTGTGATAATGAATACAAAAAATTGTTGTATGAGTTTGCTAAGTAATTAACAAAATTGCCAAAACACAGACAAAGTTTCGAACCGGGATCTTTCAATGAAATATTGAACAAACTTATTGAACGTTCTACCGTTGAACTCCGAGGGTATATTTGTGACAATTTTGCGACAAAATACATATAAGTTCTTCTAAGTCGAGAAAATATTGATAAAATATTATTCTAGTCTTATAATTTAAAAAAAAAACAACGGACCACTGATATTGAACAAAAATAAATTCATAAATAATGAAATAGAAACCTGCTTGATATTGCCAGGGATTATATATTTAAGCAGTGAGACGCATGATATGCATAGACAACTAGAATCTACACACAGTTAGGACAAAGAGCAGTTTGGACATTCTCAACAAATATTTTTCATAAAAATGTTATAAAAGCAGACGATTTCTTACCTTTAATGTGAAGTTAATCCAGTAAATTGTAAATCCTGAGATTTTTGGTTATCCTACCTTTGTTACAGACAGACGTCAACAGACGGTAAGAATTCCATGAACAACTCACACGCGACTCATTCAGTTTTAATAGAGACATTAACAGCTTGTGACTTACATCTAACCAAAAAAAACAACAGGACAACGTGGTTCGATGTATGAAAAGGCAGTGGTACAATGTATCACAGAATAGACAGATAATCTCCGCGTGATCCGTGATAAAACTTCCCTAAATCAGAATATCATTCCAACCATTACACCCTTAACTTTTGATGAATACATCATGGAGACGGTTCTACTTCTGCCCACTTTCTTATAATCATAAAGATTTGTGTATATACGACAGCAATCAATAAGATCAAAGGAGAGCAATTATAGTCTGTTTTATAGCACAGGTAACCAGCACAGGTAACTTCTTCCCACGGGTAACTTTCTACCTACAGGTAAATGTTCATCTTTTAAAGAGAAAACATGCTTT
>JAUMGZ010168593.1:0-15281 GCA_032359645.1 Pododesmus macrochisma
ACATTGTTTTAAGATTTGCAAATGAAAAGTATGGCATTTTGGTCGGTATTGATAACCACTTTGACCTGTGACTATTGGTGACCATTATTTTGACCTTTGGTATAACTTTTCATTGTTTTTTTAAGAGTTTGTGGAGACAAAACATATTGCATCCAAGGCAAGTAGGGTAAAGTGCCTTGTTGATAGTCATAGCTCGGGTTGAATTCACAGGAATTAAATTTAAAATGACAATTGCAATCAGAATTAGTCAACGGTTAACATATAAACAATGTGTTTTTACAAGTACTCTCAGTTATTTGATTTTTATTTGCACACTGTTGGTCCATGTCTTGCATTCCTCTTTTTTTAAAAAAGGAAAGGAAACTTGTATTGACCATTACCAATTTAATGTCCAGCGTAGCGGTCTTGGTGGGATACAGCCCACCAGCTACATGGCCATTGGCCTCTTGTTACAATTAAATTTCTCGTATAAATTCATGTGACCTCGCGTGATCTTTCACCAAAATTTGACAAAAAGGGTCTAAAAAGAAGGAATATACCCTATTTTGAAGCCACTTTACGATGCAAACAGGCAAATTTTGTTTTGAATACGTAAACAATGCATGCCATACATTTAAAGAAAAAAAAAAAAAAAAAAGAGTCAACCATCAGTACCGGTTATCCTGCTTTTTTCAACACTTTTGGCATGTGTCATGCAGACGAAAATAACTGTGAACAAAGACAGCTCTTTTTCTTTAGCTACTAGCTTTGTATTTCTACTGATGCAACCAATGTACTTATTAATGGCAAAGTGAAACCTTTGTCAAATTAAACTTTAGTGTGTACCTCATAACATGATGTTGTAAATATAGCATTAAAATGTAACAACAAACCGATATCGTGCACTTAAACAACACTGCTACTGTATTTCATTTTCACAATACCCACTGACAAATGCAACACCATAGTGTCAAGCCTTGGCTATGTCCAAATTTCGTGTTTTTCATTGCCTTTGTTAAATATGTGTATATGATTTACTCGTTTAGATTTGTATAGCCAATTGATGTGGGCAGTGGGTTTGTGGGATGATTTATAGCGCCATGAAGTGTATTTTTAAATGTGTGTCTATACTTAAGACTTCTCATGCGAGAAGTGGGAAGATTGATGCATTATTAAGCGGTTTAACCACACCGCCTAGTTATGTGCTGGCTGACCGTCCTAAGTCGGTCCGCATGGATAACTAGTCTTGAGGATTGTTGTGATGTCAATTTAATTCCTTACATTATGATGCTCAATTGTTTGACGCAGCTATTGTTTATTTGTCAATGTCTCTCGTTAGGTTGATTCCACTCATCCTGTTTTTGTCTATTAAAGTGTAAAGTGTAGAAGAAGTTTATTCTTTAAAGAAAATTCAATATTTAACCACCTTATTTATACTTCTTAATCCATGTATCTAGATTACAGTACATGGTGAGTTTTTATAAAATCGGATCCAATCTCTTTGACGTCTGCATGTATTTGAAAGTTTTACTTAGTATTTATTTAGTTCTTTGATTTTAAGTTTCGAGTGTTAGTTTTTATCTTTGTTCCTGGTTTAATTGCCACTTAAGTTGACTCTCGGTTAACGCCAGTACAGGGGAAGCAGTGACTCAAGACTTCCTTTAAAAATTTAATTTATCTGAGGTTTTTTGAGGGCTAAAACTTGACAACCACACTTGTCATTCGGAATAAATCTGCTACCTGAAAAATTTTACATTCATATATATTGCGTATAAAATATAATTATATTTTTATTTTCCCATGAGATTGATCATATTTTACAGTATCCTCTTTTGGATATTTTTTCGTTAATTTTTCAACAGTGTTTTCCTTTTTTTACAGGTAGCCGAAAACTTAGCATGCTATATCCACAAGTAAAATGTGGCGTTGTATAATTGTGAGATAGTATGGAAGTCACTCATAAGATATTATTCATCTGCCCACATTTATATATAATCTTATTGTCAGTTCTCTACATGTGTTAATTCCCGGTCTGTTTAAACAAGTTTTACTGTTGTTAAATATACGAGTTTATTATTTCACAAAGAGTTAACGAGGACTGAAGATAATCAGTCCAAACATCTAAATATTGATGCTGTCGTATTTAGTCACTGAACCTTTATCTCTCTATAACAAAGTTGTGTTTATATCTTACGCACATGATGACGTTGATATTGTTTTAATGAATGTAAATGCTTTATTTGTCAATGTGTATTCCCAACTCTACTGACCGTTGTTTTATAGGGTCACTTTACGGTAAAGTTGCAGTAATGCCCGTTTACCTTCCTGGGCTAGAGGTGGCTCTTGTTACTGGACTGGGAGGTGCTTTTGAAACGCGATACGAATCAGTGTTAACAACTATGCAGAACCAAGTGGAGAATTATGTAAAGTTTGACACAAGTTATGGAAATGAAGGTATGAAAATCATAGTAGAATGTGCTCAATGTCAAAAATGCCTCCATTTTACCACAAAATAATTTGGTTTTCAGGCCCGCGCGCCTTTGTTGATGTTAATGTGTTGCATTACGGATTTTATTGCGCTCAAACGTACCCAAAAAAGAAAACTGCGGGAAAACGATGACTTCGGAAAAGTCCCCACTCCGATTTCTTTATTAGACAGCAAATTTGGTAAATACTTTCGATAGAAGGGTAGGCGGGAACGCAGTTGCATGGGCTCATAATTCTCTATTCCTTACGTTTCCCGTTCATGTCGCCGCTTCTCTTCCTGTCATATCTTTTGGTTTTTCTCCTTGGTCTTTTGTCACGATATCGGTGAAATACTCTGGAAGTGACGGTAACCCCTAATTAAACAAACAAACAAATAAGCATCAGATAGTTCAACGGTGATACCCTGTATAAATGTGATACAAATGGCGGTGGATTGTTCTGCTGTGATCTATGTTGCTGTGTTGTTGGTATCTGATCAAATTCGCCCGTTGATCACACGAATTAATACTATAATTATCGTAAACAACTGCCGTCTAGGACAATTCGTTGCACTGTTATCAGAATGCGAATAGGTTCATTACAGAATTACAATTATTATGGAAGGGAAAACGAATATCAGTTTGAGGTGTGTTGCTTAAATGTAGTCTTTGCCTCTGTCGTATAGATCGTTTATTTCCCAAACAATGTTGGTACTCACAAAGCCTGCACTTTTTTCTGGTTTTGATTGAACACTCGTCTTTAATGGGATGGGGTCGGTACCTTTCCTGGTTGACACTTTGAACAAATGACAATTTGTTGATGTTCTTTCTAAGGTCAGCAGTTTACGAAATGGAAATGAAATTACCTGGATATTAATATTATCTTTTATTAATTTACTTATATATTATTAAAAAAATTACATAATTGTTTTATAATTTTTGTTCAGAGAGGACATTTTACAAAGCTCACGAGTTCTCATATCGGTATAAAATTCATAGTCATTCTAAAAACAAGAGGCTGACCATATGTGAAAAAGTTTTTGACGTTGTTGCCTCAAATTAACTTGCAGACGTCCCTTTGATATAGTTTTCACAATGTTTTCATTCCCTTATGTTCATTTTTTGCTAAAACAATTTAAATTCAATAGTCATTGTTTTCTAATTCATATAGATATCGCTGTGTATTCTTTAGAGAAAGTGTCCGGTGAAGTAAATTACCAGTATGTTTCACCAAACGAATACTATAATCTACAAGATGTGTTGGAAAACCGCCCGAAATCTGTGAAAAAGAACATTTACGAACCAATACAAGTTGCGAACATACAAGATAATGTGTATGACGTCATACCACATGACGACATACAACGACGTCGTAGTTCAACACCGACTATAACGAATCCAATGTATGGTACAAAGGAAAAAAGCAAAAAGCCACCTCCTGTTAAACCTAAACCAGCTAAAACTACAGAAGAAACTCTAAAATTAACATTACAACATGCACATGGGGAAAGTGACACAGACATACCTCCAGTTCCACAGCGTAATCCGACATCAACTCAAAGTACAATACCAGTTCAACAGCCATCGCCTGATCTCTACGTTCCTACAAGCGACGAAATAGAACTTTTCACAATAAATGAGCTTTCAGAATGGATGACAAAGCTTAAATTGAAAGACTTTTGTGCAGACTTTAAAGAAAAGCTAATAGATGGCTCAACGCTTTTGGATCTGGATGAAGATTTATTGGTAAAAGAATTTAAGATGAAGAAATACCAAGCGATCAGACTTATGAAGTTCGCTAGAACTGGGCATGTCCCAAGATAGCAACAATAACATGTGCCATTATTTCATATGCAAACATATAACTTAATTTATAAATTTTTAACAGCCAGATGTTCAAGACGGAATTATTGTTCTTAATAATTAATAAATCTTACTAGAAAATATATGTAATTGTAACAGTCCGAAACGGTACTTGCTTTTGGAAATTATCAATACCTGAACGGTATTGGACAATAGTTACAAGTTGAAGCCGATTACAGAAAATATCTTATAACATCCATTTATAAGGTTACTTATTCACACACACACACACACACACACACACACACACACATTAAATTGGATTATTTTTATTTTATTCGTAACAATGTTTGGTTTGTTCTAACACATGGATGTTTTGTCATTTTTTTGTCTTATATTTAGATAGTACATTGTATATGTATCGGTGCTTCGTTTCCGTTTACAAGTTTGTTTACTTATATTTAGTTTTTAGAACCGCCCTTCATTATGACCTTGTTCAATGTCTGTCTCGTCTGCTATATATACTATATATTTATATATCATATGTCATTATATTAATTGAAATATTTATAGAAACCTTTTCGAAGTATATAGTACTTAGTCTATTTACCTAATACTTGTTCGTTCTGATCCATTTTATTATGATGTACGCTGTTTAACAGCTTAATTTAGGGTCAATCGATTCCTTAAATAAAAGATATACAAAATATTTAATTAGAATTTAAAGACTCCCATTTATATTTTGCATATTCACAGTGTTATATGAATTAAAAACTATCGTTAAGTTAAATTAACAGAGAAATGGAGTGTCGTCTTCTGTAGATATTATATTGCTTGATTGTCCGTTCAGTTTACAAGTTAAGATAAATACCAATCGTTATTTCTATTGAGTTTACTCGTGTGCACGTAACACTTTACACTGTTATTCTATGTTCAAACCAGTTCCTCTTCCTTTAATTCTGTCCATGTGTATGTTCATATATATAATCTCCTTTTTGCACCTGGAAAAAAGAACAATATGTGACGAACTACCCCTGATGCACCCCCTCCTCATCGCAATACTTGATGAAATACATGTTAATTTTGTTTTGAATACGTATACAAGTTTCACTACCTTTAACATGTTTACACGAGTCAAAAACAATAAGTGTCTAGTACAATTTGTAAATATATATAGTAAGCAACCTTCATTGTTATCTATACCAGTGTACTACTTAAGCTGCACAGAGTGAAGTCTTACTTCCACTTACGTTATGTATATTTTCCATTTGCTATCCCAATGTTAAACGTTAAAAATGTATGAGAAACTAAACGATAGGCAAAGAGAAACTAAACGATAAACATTGAGTGATTGCATTCATAGGCCATAAATTATGAATGCAAACTGAATTCGGTTGGGATATATAGTGGTATTGCCATGCGGTGATAAATATAAGACAATCGACACGCGAATGAACAAAGTTATTGTTCCGAGGTCATTTTTTTGTTCCTGTTATTTATGCCTTATATTATATATTTGCGATGTCTAATACATGTAGTCGAATTCGATAACTTTAAATTAACGACAGTTCACGTAATTGGACTGTATTGAAAATTAACATATATCTAAAACGAACTGCTTTTTGTATTGCCATGTTCACCACCAAAACAGGATACATGTTTGTGAAAGTGCGGACCTTAGCATATGTTTGTGCAAGTGCGGACATTAGCATAATCACACCATTCTTCATATTATTATCGAAAATACATCTACAAACAAAAAAAACAAAAAATATTTAAAGTAATTTTACAGAATTTGTAATTAAATAGGTTGCCATGTTTCTATATAAAAATGGGTCGGAGAGTGAAAATTTAATTCATATATTAATATGTAGCTCTTTGTGAAATGCTATCTAACCTAATTGAAGTAAACACGTATTCGGTGTGATCATAGGTACAATTCCATTAATCTCTTATTGGTAGTATCGGCGTGATACTGCCCGTAACTAACTTTATTACACGTTTAGCTTAACCAGTGATATAAATGAAGTTACTATTGTAAATGTATGTTCATTACAACCAGCGTCCAACATATTTTGAAATTGTAACTTCTGGTTGACGCTTCAAGGTTTTTCTTTACCATAGTTTTCAACGGTTTTGGATGAGAACGTGGGTGCATTGATATGTTGAACTTTGACAAGGCAATAACCTTTTTGTAATCTTTATACTTGTAATATGAAAGGGTGGCTTTTAGTGAAAGTCCATTGTAAAATATTTTTGATGGGTTGCAAGAGAGAATGCATAACATTATGAATATGTATGAGAGTGACATTTGACACTCTGTCGACCCTTTTCGGATATTACGGACATACTCGTTCATTATACCTAACAATGTTCAAATTTAGCGTGAAATATGTTATACTTATTCTATTTATGTCTGCTGTTACTTCAATAAACTAGAACATGTAAACTTGGAATTACTTGCTTCATTTAATTCTTGATCAATTTCGGACTGTAAAACATTACGAGTTTGTGAATATATATATTTATCTAGTTATCCATTTCAAGCTTGATATAGACCCTCATATTTCTCGGGAAATATATCTGCAAAGGACAAACATTTAAAAATTCTGGGAAAATAGATTCCCATTGAGCTTATTTGTGGCATTATAATGAATGTAAGAGAGAGAATAAATGTTCATGAAACTGTTTTAAATTTTCTTGACAGAGGAGTTGAGAACGTTGTGTAATTTGTGCCTTGAATTTGGAAGGATATTGTCTCACACAGAGATTTAGTATTTTTTTCTCCTTAAGGTATTATGCTATGTTTTGGTGACCCGTTCACTTTACACTTTTTTATTTGTGACTTAGTTTGTGTATTGTTAGAGGTCTGTACCACATAACCAGTCACGAATTCGTCATAGACCGTAGAGGATTTAGTTTTGTTATCTAATTGTATTCAAAATGTGTGTACTTGTCTAGTTATAGCGTCACCTTTGCTGATGTGGACTGGTTTGTCCAAAACACGTGTCCAGAATAATACGTTTAAAAATTCCTGTGTTGACTGCGCGCAGACCTAAAATGTTGACAAGACTACTTTTTATGGTATTGTGGGTGTGTGGTTTTTGTCCTTCAATACCATCGAGATTTTTCCTCATTACTCCTTTGCTTTAGAGCTTTGATTTATCGAGGTCTTGTCTATTTTAAATTTATTTTCCCCTTCGAGTCCGTTGATGACGGTTAATTCGGAGTTTGGCTTCGGGTCAAGGGCGGGGTCCTTTCACCCATTTGGTTGGTTTGACGTAAAGTGTATTGCCCAAACTCATTTGACTGGTTAGTTCTGGTGGTGACTTTTTGATAAACCTATTGTATGTTTGTCAATAGCGTTTGTTCTGTTGATCCTATTTCTTATTGTGTTATGCTATAAGCATATCATTCTCTATGAAAAGTGTACAGTTATTGAAAGGGTTTGAGGGAAATAGCAACTTTTTGGGAACCCGAGACAACAACTATTTCCCGAGGCGAAGCCTAGGTAGACAGTTGATGGTGAGGGGTTCCATAAAGTTGCTATTTCACGAAATTACATTCAAAAACTGTTTTATTTTACTGTTGCAAGCACTGCACATGCCCGCGAATTTACGATAACAATGGTTCAGATGGTTCCATAAATGCATTTTATTCAACAGATAGAAAGTAATTTTAGTTACAATTAACTATAAAAATAGCAATAATCTATAACAATAGAAATAAACTACAACAATAACAATAAACTATAACAATAAATTATAACAGTAACAAGATATGATTTGAACTTTGTATTGATTTGTTGTTCTGTTGAGGGTTGTGTCCACGAAACGTCAAGGTAATAACGTTATTATGACGTCGTCATACCATTTAAGGCAAAAAGGGCAGTGCTAATTTTCCTTATAAAGAAAGAAGGCGGGAGGGAAATAGTCCCCTCAACTATGATCCGGATCATAGTTCATTTGCTATAGCATAGCTACTTTAACTGTTAACACATTATATAGAGAAAAATAAGCAAACGTATAATAATTCTCAATCATATAGTCAACTAGATGTTTTGTGTTTTTAGTCCATCTGGACCAAAGGTCCAAGAATGACTTTTCTCATACAAATGCCGTCCGTCGTCGTCGTTATCTTTACACATTGTCGACTTCTTCTCCTTAATCACTGGACCAATTTTATCCAAACTTAGTAGGAAGTATCCCTAGGGGCAGTGGATTCAGATTTGTTTAAATGAAGGGGCTGGGTCCCCAGGGGCCACTACAAGGCACTACAGGCCAAACAGGGGAAAATTTGACAAAACTTTAAAAAGCATCTTCTAATAAACCAAAAGGCCTAGAGCTTAATGTTTTGGTATGTAATAACTTTAAGGCATGGAGAACAAATTTTGTTCAAGGCGTGACTCTGGGGTCAAAAATGGCCAAAAACTATGGCAAATGTTTTAATTTTTCACATTTTCGACTTCTAATCAAAACTATTGAACCAATTTCACCCAGACATGGTTGAAGGGATCCCTAGGGGAAGGGGGTTTAGATTAGTTCAAATGAAGGGTTAAGGCCCACAGGGGCGCCTTTTTCGGGGCCAAAATGGGGGGAAATTTCAAAAAACTTTTTTAATTTGAAGGCCTAGTGCTTAATGCTTTGTTATGGAATGACTTAAGGGCATGCCCTTAAGTCATTCCACCAAGTTTGTTTAAGGCATGACCCTTGGGTCAGAAGTCTAACCATCTTACATTATACAGCTTTATATATCTCTGACAAGATACACAAAGTTTACTGTTCACTAGAATCAGAAGTCTGCATACGTATTTAAAAGCCAATATTTAGTGTTTGACCTATTTCAACCAGATGGACGTTAATGCCCGATGAGCCTCTTGTTATTCCTGGTTTGATTATCCATGTTATGGTTTCCTCTTCATGTGTGAACACTACTGCCTTTTGATGTATCCCTTTACTGTCACTCACGACACACAGTTTCCGGTTTTGGACCAGTTCGGAATTACGTTTTTTGCAGAGCTTGTCAAAAACTTCACAAGTTTACCAGCACTCGTTTGGCATATGCACTTCAGTATAGGTAATACACAAACTTACTTATAGTTTTCGAGCCCCGATCCTCCCCATTTATGTTAATGGTATGCCTTGAAAGTTAAAAAGTTGAAAACCCGGGCCACGCGTCCTCACCCCGTCAGTTCTCAACGAAATTACAAAGGCCGTATATGATAGGATGCCACGAAATAAATGGTTATTATTGAAAAACACGTTCTAAAAGTTCATTGCATGAGCAATTTGTCATGAAAAATAATTCGGAAATATTCGATGTATGTCGATTCAATTTGGACTTCTCCATCAGCAAACATTTTCAGTGACAGCCATGATGTGTGTGCGCAACCAACCTTTCAGTGACATAACGACAACAGACCAAAACAGAAAATTAAAGAGATTTTATATTTTACAACGATTGAATTGCAAGTTATAACAACTTATGTCGAAATTTTTTCGTTAACGCGGATGGTACCGCGAGTGGGTACTTTCTGTGGGAAGAAACCGGAGTGCCCAGAGGAAACCCACGTGTTCAGGTTGGCGATCCTGTACGACCGAACTTATGACACCACAAATCGAACCCCGGCCGAATTAGTGAGAAGCTAGTATCTCAACCACTACGCTACATGGACACCCGAAGAGATAAGAAAGGACGATAAGTGATATATCCTAAAGTATAAACAGTACAACAAGAAAAACGATATCTTCTAATGAATATGATATATCTCATTACAATGAACCTTGAAGTTCATGAAATATCTCATGCATGTTAATATTAGAGTATTGTCCTTCCGTCTGTTAACAATTAAGGTACAGACAACTGTAAGAGGATTTTTTTTAAACTGCACAAATACTTTCAGTAAAATGAAGATTCGCAGATCCTTTTGTGGACAATTTTTAGGAATGTTTTTGTCAGCTGACCCTTTTTAGACTTTTCACAGTTGTGAGATGTATATTGTATATTTTCACTGCCTTAATTGAAGATGTTTCTGAATTTTCCTATTTACCACATGTTCAATTGTTCGCCTCTTACTTACTGATACAATAATTGCAAACAGAAACAGGCCACAAATATCTACGATATCTAGAAGGGACAAAAAAAACATACATGAAACTATATGTGTGAGAGGACATCGTCGCAGATTTTACGTCTAGTTACGAATATACCGTCATCAACTAGAAGATACCAAGTTTGGGTGAACAAAAACATCTACAATTTTCAGTTGATCCTTTCTCATCTGGTTCCGAAGTAGGTGACTATAGGTTGGCGTCTCGTCATTCCGTCTGTCCGTTCGTCCGTCCACTCAGATCTTGTCCAGGCCATTCCTATCAAATTATTTTACGCAGCAACTTCAAACTTGGCACAAAGGTACAACTTGGGAACGCAGAGTGTCGTGTAAACAAATTGGGGTTGTGAGACCAAGGTCTAGATCACGGGATCAAGTCTTAGTTTTTGTATGCTTTCGTTTGTCCGGGCCATTTCTTTCACAATATTTAACACAGCAACTTCAAACTTGGTAAAAATACAACTTGGGAAGGTGGAGTGTCGCGTACTAAAATTTAGGTTGTGAGGCCATGGTCAAGGTCACGGGTCAAGTTTTAGTTTGTATATGCTGTCGCTTGTCCTGGTTATTTCTTCAACACTATTTCACACAGCAACTTCAAACTTGGTACAAAGGTACAACTTGGGAAGGCGGAGTGTCACGTAATAAAAGTGGGGTCGTAGGGCCAAAGTGAAGGTCATGGGGTCAATTCTCGCTTTTGTTGGCTTTTGCTTGTCCGGGCCATTGTTCAACACTATTTCACGCAGCAACCTTCATTCTTGGCACATAGGTACAAATTGGGAAAGCCGAGTGTTGCGTACCACAATTGGGATTAGGGGGCCAAGGTCAAGGTCACGGGGTCAAATTTTACCTAATTTTGTACAGAACAAATCTCAAAAACTATAATCCTGAGGGACATGAACTTTTCACAAATTATTATGCTGAAGCTGTGCATTGAATCTTCTGTATCTCTTTATCTTCCCCTTCAGCTAACTACTGTTGGGTGTCCTGGTTTGGCTAAATAAAATGCCTTTCTATGAGCAAACTGTATCCGGTGGTATATTCGTTAACTGGGTACGCATGTGCTTCTAGGATAGGGTGACTTCACTATTGCTTGCTTGCAATAGCAACAGGCCGTCTTGACGGTGGCCCTGTTCGATATGGAGCTCTAGTTTTTATCTTGTCTTTTTATTCATTAAGTTTTATTTTTGGTGGAATGAGGTCAGCCTTTAAAAAAAACCAGTTAGAGCGTTTATTACAGGTCACTTGGAAGAAATGAAACACAATTTATTAAGAATAGCCTTAAAGACAACTGTCCTTAATGTGCAATATTAAGACATACCCTCGTTGCTATTCAAAAAGTACTAGTGGGGTACTATGGATTGCCCTGTGCAATACTTGATGCTTGTTTCAGAAATTTCATGCAGGTGTGACAGATTTCGGTGTTTTCAACTAAATCAATGTTTTCGCCTTCACGTATTGAGGGGTACCGATTATGTGTAATCAAAAATATGAATCACCATGGGTAAACCCGTATCTTATATTTTAAAGCAATAAACCTGTGAAAAGAACCGATTGCATGCGTATTATGCATCGTTAAATGTGCCCTTATACTTCATTTGTATTTTGCTATGGTATCAATTATACAAATATGTTGGAAATGTTGCTAAATACCTAAATGACATTGAAATATAACGACGGGCGACTCAAATGAGGCAGGAAACGTTAACTCGCGGACACCTGGCCTCGCTGTTAGTTTTAAATCGAATTTCGTCATGGTTCCTTTTAATATAAACGTTTGTATGTGTTTGTTTTCTTCTGAGCACGTCCCCGCTTTCTTTTGATTTCTCTTTGTCCATAGACTTGTATTTTTGGAATCATAGTTTTTTATTGTATTTGCTACGTTTTGTCACTGAGCCGATTACTCTGGAGGCGGATTTTCTCAGAGGCCATCTTCTGTCCCGTATGGTCCAATGCTTATAATAAAGACACCTTATGAAGACTCTGTAGTGAAGCCGATGTTCCCGTCTTATTACAGGGATTTCTTGCACCAAGTACACGGATACATGTATATAACTAAAATTAAAAGTCCATAGAATCATACTGGATAATTAAACAATAATAGTAATATACAGTTTTGTAGTCATCAATACATTTTCTAGAACCCTTACAGTTACAGTGCGAGTGCCTGGATGACCAGACAAGTTATGCTGGCCAGAGCTAAGTTCTTTGAAGGGCCGACAAAATCAGACAGATTGCAGGATGGATAACGACAAAGATCGACACGTCCTTCGAAGCGAAAGCTAAGCTAGCGGTCCCGTTTACAGGGATTTTTGACCCCATGGTACGATACAGATTTCGATTTACAGTTCGATATAGTAGTAGGCGTAAAGGTAGTTGCATTGGCTCATTTTTCCTACTGTGCAATCCTTTTTGCTTTAATTTCTTGTTCCTATCGCAGCTTCTTTTCCTTTAAGTAATGATAAGCCTAAATTAGATAAACAAACTGACAATTCTCAATTAACTTTTAAAAAGTTTGTTTATCAGATATTTAAAAGTTTTCTTAGACCGGTCACCATTGTTTAAGATGTTGTTGTATAAACAGAAATGAATAAAAAAATTACAATTATCTTACAATATTATCTCATATTAGTAACTTTGTTACCATAATAAATACGATAAACATAACCATGGTGATCTTAACAGAAAATTTAAAAAAAGTGTGATGAATGAATGTCTCGTTATGTGGTTGATGTTCGGGTAATACGAGGGGAACCTACAATTAAACAGATTAAGGTAAATGTGAGGGTCTTAATCGAAAGTAGATACATGTACTAGTTTTAAAACCAATGCAGGGAGACAGTATCACAATGTATGTTGTGTACATCTCATCTTAAATTAATCGTAAACGATGACTGTTGTGTGTGTATAATTGGGGCTACAGTGGGTTCATTCCATATTCAAGAATTTCAAAGCACATCGGGCATTCATTCAGTTTGTTTATCATCATCGAGTCACATGTGTCTATTTTTCTGTAATTCAGGAAATCAACTACATGTACCGTTTGTATTAAAGATATCTCAATACAAACAGAAGCTGCAAAAAAATGTATCGATAAAGTCGAAACCTCTATCATCTGATCCTGTTCTAATTCTCTGCCTCCTATTAAATATTTTACGCCAGGTGACCTTGATATAATACAAAACAATGGCAGGTGACCTTGATATAATACAAAACAATGTCAGGTGACCTTGATATAATACAAAACAATGTCAAGTGACCTTGATATAATACAAAACAATGTCAGGTGACCTTGATATAATACAAAACAATGTCAGGTGACCTTGATATAATACAAAACAATTCATTGTGCCGTGGGTTGTCCAATCCAAGTGTCCAAAATCCAGACTTTTCAACTCTTTCACTCGGAAATAGAATTAAATGTAAATAAATTGTTTAAACGGCCATATCACCAAAGATTGTTTTTTCCAATCGGTCCGATCTGGACCACATTGTCCCCGATGAATCAATTTTTTTATCGGCCCGATTATCGTCCTGAATCGCCTCCAATCTACCTGCGGGGGTGTTCGGGCACTTACGGGGCACATGTCGGTCGTCCGAGGATCTGGTGGGGTTCGGGTGCTTATACTCCACCGACACTACACACGACCCTCGGTAGAGAGCGGCAAAGATAATACGAAAGCTCCAGAGGGCGGGCGAGACAATGGGACCTTCAGGGGACCCTCGGACGACCAAGACGACCACGGACCGACGGTTTTTGATCGGCTACTGTTTTTCAACATGTTTAAAAACAGTAGCTGATCACTTTTTCAGTACCCGACCCTCGGAGGACTGAGGTGATCGCGACAGATCTTCCCCCGGGTAGTGCTCGACAGCGTTCGCAGGTTCCCGACTATTTTCGCAAAATTGCGGCCGATCGACCAAAAAAGGATCGCGTAATATCAGGACCAAAACAATCCTTGGTGAAATGGCCGCTTTAGGCACATACATGTAACAGTGTGACTATGGATACACTATGCAAACACCCCCCTGTTCTTGTTAATAACTAAGCAATATCAAAATGGAGCGTCGGGTATGGAATAAATACCTCTTGGAAAAGTTTATATTCGGATGGAAAAATACCATAACATATTGGTGTATTTCAAAAAATTTTCGAAATTTTGAAAAATACATTCATTCGGTAACGTGATATATGTTTGAAGCCACTAGCACATTCTGTGTTATTGTTTGTGAATACAGAATAACCGGTGGTTAATCCTGATTTTTAAAAAAAAAATCCACAGCATACACGTGAAGGAATATTGTTTGAAACTATACATTTAAGAAAAGATAAGTGTAAGGTCATAGTATAACATATTTCCTTGAATTTAATAATTATTTGAACATTGCAACGTTAAAAGAATACTCAAATGAAACACACACACACACACACACACACACACACACACACACACACACACGACATATCAATAAATACTTAACTTTATAATTATTAGATTATAATATATACATAACTTTAAATAAGATCATAATATATACAGCTTTTTATAATATAGTAAAGAAATGAATTACACGGATCATCTTCAGTATGTTTACCTATCTTCAGATAATTTTTAACACCATTATTAATCAGGACTTAGTCTGAGAAATAGAAGCACTATTACAGCTTGTCATACGTAATAAGTCAATACAATGTCACGTACTACAAACTGCTTTAAAGTTTCTTTTTACACACAGTAATCTGGATCGACTGACAAGGCTTTCACAAATTCTGAAAAAAAGAAAATAGGTTATTTTCACACATAAACATGTTTGACGTAAATAATAATTCTATTGTCAAAATGACACTACATTTCTCACATAATTTGCGTGTTACCACACCGTTGTGCAGTGTGTTATCACTTTGTGTTATCAAACCGGTCAAGTTG
>JAUMGZ010168604.1:0-15280 GCA_032359645.1 Pododesmus macrochisma
CTCTCTTTAAGACATTCTCGTCCCGAATTCCAGGTCTAACTTCAGCAATAATATAAGATAGTCTTGCCAAAAAATGTATACGTGCGCGTAGTCAAAAAACTGAATTTAAAATGTTTCAACTGACCAGTCTAGCACAGTAGTTTCTTTTACTCTCTCGGGTTTGACAAAATGTAAACACCTGTAAAGGCTAGGATATATGTTGATAGATGTTACTGTTTTCTTTTTCAAATAAAATGCTTGTCATTTCAATATTGTAAGATATTTATTTATTCAACATGTATTTTATTTTACATTGTAGTAAATAAATGAGGAATCCATGTTAAAAATTATCTTGTTCGTTTTTCATTTACAACGTAATGCTTTGTATTAAAACAAAGTGTCAGTAGTTCGAATGAGCATACATACAAAAGTAGTAAATACATGTACGACAAACAAAGACGATATTCAAAAGACGTCCTGCTCGTTGGATATTGTGATATATATATATATATATAAATATATATATAAATATATTTATATATGTTTGTTTTTTTTAATTAGGGCTTCACGCCACTTCCAGAATATTTCACCGATATCGTGACAAAAGACCAAAAGAGAAAAACCAAAAGATAGGACAGGAAAAGAAGTGGCGACAGGAACGGGAAATGAAAGTAATAGGGATAGTTAAGAAAGAGGGATGGGCCCATGCAACGGCGTTTCCGCCTACTCCTCTATCGAACTATACATGGGGATCTTTATTGTGCCAGGGGTTTAACATCCCTGTACACGGGACCGCCAGCTAAGCGTCTCCTCGGAAGGACGTACAGATCAATGTATGGCCGAGATACTAAATGTGCATACTAGAAATATGTTTGACTACCATCCGACTGAAGTAAAAGTTCTTAACCAAAGGTGAACCCATTACCTTCTTTCCCTGTTATAAAAATCATACAGTATGATAACGCAAAGGTACATATTATGTATAACAGCTTGTTTGACGATTCAAACAAATTCTTTTTAAAGCTGTTAATCGAAAAAAGTGTATCACGTGATTTAGAAATATACACTTTGTCAGCAGATTTAGGCAGCCCCTTAGGTTTTTCCCCTATTCTTGTAACTCCCATTTGTCAGTTATCATTTTGAAGCGAAGAAATGTAGTAATGGCAGTTATGACTCAATACTGAGCAGTCAGGTATGACATTCAAGATGTCATATTTTTCATTGTCTTTTTCCTATTAACACATTTTATATTAAAAGAAACAAACAACATTCATGAGTTATAAGCAATGTGAACATTTGAAAATGAACCTACGAACAATATCACACGATGAGCGAATTCCTTTCTGACAGCCTTTATATACACAGTGTTGCATACACTGACATGATGATAATATGATAAAGGTACATTCATACCAGACTATTCTTTAAATACAATTCAAAATTGCAAACAGAAACGCGCCACCAGCAAATATAATAATTATAAGAGGAAGAGCCGTTACTCTGTGCGGGACACCCTCGAACCGAATTCCATGGTTAGCTCCGAAACAACCGTCATTAATGGACGCTTAAGAGAAAATGAACTATGAGTTTAGAATAGACAAGGTCTTGGTAATTATATATCAATTATCATTTTAGTAAATAAACAAAGTTATAGATGTCTTACCGATACATATATTTTAAAACCTGAAAAAGTTTTTCTACAAAAAGTTATTTGATATGCTTATAGAAAACATTTCCCTTATAATGCAAGCAATACTTTCTTTTAAAAATCAAGATGATATAAACATTTTCTAACATGACAAATATACAGATATATATATAACATAACAGACAACTACATACAAGCGTATGTTTCTTTTTTACTATGGAAAGTGTAGCCATACACCGAAATGACACGGACAAATTACGGCGGTGGCACAGGAAACGTTTACTCAATCGTCAGCACCTAGTTACGCCTTTTTGTTTTAAAACATAATTTCTTTTCCCCCTTTTTTAGTGAACAATTGTATGTTACTCGGTTTTCTGTGTGCGTCCCACGTTTTCCTTTTGTGTGCCCATGTCCATGGACTTCAGGCTTTTGAATATCGTCTTGTTTTTCGTATTTTCTACTTTTTTTTTACAAACATGCCAACATACTCTCACAAATATTTACAGGATTCAGTAAAAAGTAGAATATACATAATCACAAGAAAAACATTTTGGTTATGCCCCAGACATAATGTCACGTTTTTGCCATCACGTTTAACTACGGTTGGAAACGTGGCTGAAGTGGCTTCGACGTGAGTAATTATGGAAGAACGAGGCATAATATGGCACAACGTGGCACACCGTGGTGAAAGCTAGGTTAGAGCGTGGCGACATCGAGGCATATCTTTTTTGCAAATAGTGGAATCAGAAACAGGGCAAAACAGCGCGGCCAAAGCGTGACACCATGACTGGGATATTAAGGGGATGCAACTCTTTTTTTTAGTAATTATTATTATTATTGGCGATTAAAAAATCTTGAAATAAAAAATGGAATGAATTCAAAAATAAAGTTATACAAGAATGTATTTCTTAATTGAAACTCATGCAGCAACTTCTCCAAAGACGAGATCCATCACCAGTGTGTTAGCTGAAGGGGTAATCAATTAGCTCACACAGCTACACAAGCACATGCGTCTCTAGTTTAATTCATTTTAATATTAATTTCTCATAATTTCGAATTATTGATATATTATCCCTTTTTGGCTTATTACCTATACAACTTGATCGGATTGATATCACTGTTGTTTGCGTTTTTCGAAATTATATCTCAGTGACGTTGTTTCCGACACAGCTCGGAGCTGTACACTTTTTTCGTCATTTGTGTAAACTGTTTTTGTGACAATGTTGTTTTTGATTTTACCCTTCAGTTTTGGCTTTGTAGCTTTGCTTTATTTGGTCGTGTCTATTCTAAATTCATAAATAATTTATTTTCTTGAGTATCCATTGTTGACAGTTCATTCGTAGCTACCCCTTGCCTATGGGACAAGGTTTTCATACATAGTATTTTCCCTCTTACATATATCATATTTATTGGTGGCCTGTTTCAGTTTGCAAATATGTATTCCTACATTAGGTTATGATATTTAATAAGGTTACCATATTTAATTAGGTTATGATATTTAATTAGGTTACGATATTTAATTAGGTTATGATATTTAATAAGGTTATGCTATTTAATTAGGTTATGCTATTTAATTAGGTTACGATATTTAATTAGGTTACGATATTTAATTAGGTTATGGTATTTAAAAAAAGGACCATAATAAGAAACATGGATGTAAACATCGTAACAAAAAAATGTACAGCAGACAAAACCGTACATGAATTATACTTATTATGCGTTTCTGTAGAGATCTGTTTATGGAAACGCTTCGTGTAGGGGTATGTTCAATATCAAGCTTAATAGGACTGCATTAACTGACGTGAATTAGTTTTTGTATTTTCTTCAATATCAATGCTTTAGCGATATGGAAAATTTGTTTTGGTTAATCATTCAAGATTTTTCTCTGCGAATTTGTCGGCCGTTTAGTTGTAATTAGTGTCTAATTACCTAGCCGACATCTTCAATAATTAACGAACATTTATGGCGTGCGCGGATCTATAACCTCTTAAATATTCATAACTAACGCATTGCGATACACCAGGACGGCCTAAGTCCTAGCAGTAGTTCCAATTTGGTATTATTTAGGTGTTTTAGTTTATGATATAATGGTATGAAAATCATCAGAAAAAGATAACAGTGCAGTGCCATAACTTAAATTCAACACAACTGTAATGAACGGACTAACATAAAGATGCAGGAAGGAGAAAGCCAAATGACGCCTGGAACACTGAAAATCAATCAATCAAATATCATCAAATAGACAAGACAATTCTCTATTTGATTCCATTTAATCGTGTTGTATTAATCTAACAGAAACAACACCAATGGTTAGTTTATCTGCATACGAATGCACATATTTAATTGTAATGTCAGAAACAAATGCAATTATACTTTTCAAAGTATATGTCCACGTATGCAAAAAAAAATCCAATGAAATTTACTATCAGTGAAATTTTTAACTTTTCGGCGTAGTTGTTATTTTTTATATTAAGCAGAATTAGACAAGACATATATCCAATACACGTGATAAATACACGCAGAAAGCAGCTGTGGTTCGTGTGTGTTATGTCAATTGTTCATGTTAAACAATTATATAAACACAATTTAATTTGATAAAGTCGTACATACCATGACCACGTAATATAAGACACAAGTATTCCGTCAATACTAATTATTGGTATCTGTATATTGAGTGTGTGCATTTCCAGTACAGAAAATATTAGTAAGTTAATTGAAATCAATGATTGTAATCAAAGAGAGATTCAACAATTAAAAACACGGATACAAAGCGATATCTCTGCACTGATGTTAGGAAAAAGATACTTTTCACTTTTCACGCCACTAGATTGATGATAAGATCGTGTCTTTACACAAGTAGTTTTTTGTGATTCTTTACTTCGATGGATATATTACGGGGTTTCTGCACCATTTAATTTTAGAAGTTCCGTTGTTCTGAGCATATACAACTAGGTTACAACTCTACAAATATATTCAAGAGATTCCAGAAAAAATGAAAAATCCAGATTACAAGAACACGTCTCGGCACCAGTATTTGGAGATTCCATACGTCAAATGAAATATTACAAGACCACGTCTCTGCACGAATATTTTAAATATTTAATACGTCAAACGATGATAACAAGATCATGTCTCTGTAACAATAGTTGCAAAGATTCAATACGTCACATGACAAATTACAAAGTCGCTTCTCTGCACCAATATTTAGTTAAGCCAGGTCTGAGGTATCGACACAGACTAAGTTCTTTCCATTCAGTTTTTGTGATTGGACCTTTCCTTGTTACCATGGTATCATTGGTAACGCGACTACGAAGAGGTAATAGTTTCATGCTGTAAATCGGGGGCAGTAGAAGAGGGCCTCCTTTTTTAATCCATCCATGTATTTCATCATTTGGTAAAGGTGGTGGAAGCTTTTCAACTTCAAGAACGTTCCATTTGAGTCTGCTATGACCACTTTTTCTCTTCTTCAACACAGACGTGTCTGTTGAATTGTTCATAGAAATAGTTCTTTTACTACTGCACATAAAGAAAGGATTTCTTTTGGGTAAGACGCGTGATCTGAAATCATCGTTGCTTTTTAACCGACTGTCCATTCTAACAGGTGTTCAGTAAGTAATTTACTTTTTCTCTGCCTCACTTCTTATGTATCAACGTAATTCCCCCTGGCGACAGCTGTGGTGATTGTGTGCTAAAGATAAACGATTGATTGTCTCGAGTAGGCAAACTCTTCGAGTGATTCATGAAAAATTCATATGTTTTGAAAGTCTAAAACATCATATGGTTAAATCGGATTGGTTATTGATCAACCACAGCACGCGAGATGCTGAAACAACTACACGTAGGAATATTGAAATTGATTCGACCTTGCAGGAGTTTATTAAGTCTTTTTTAGATTTTTTAAGTTCTTTGAAGTTGAATTTACAGTCTCGAGTTAACGAAACAGGACATAAATTATTCTTTTCGATGCACAAGGCACTGTTGACTTGGAAAAGACATTTAACCAATCCTATTATTATTTCTTGTAATAGTAATGTGTATCATATTATGGTGATGCAGTAGATATTGCATTTTCTCGCCAAAATGCGAGTATTTCTTTTTTAATTTCAACTTACAAGGTGTATTTAGCACATTAAGGGAACGAGCGTATGTTTAGCAATCAGTAAATTACTGGTCTTATCGCTCCTTGGCCTCACTTTTCCATGCTTCAAACTAATGCTTTTATCTAAGGCTGATACTCAACATTTAAAAAAAAAAAACAAGAGTGAATGATCGACTCCTAATTAGAATACTGTTTTATCACGGAATACCGACAATCTCTTATCTACGAACATATTAATGTCGGGGAAAAACTGGCATTTTAGAACTTTTCTACAAGCATACATGTGCCAAATCTATTAAGATACAATTACCGTAAAAATGACAGCAACAATTTTCTTTTTTGCCACGCATATATTTTTGCTGGTAATTTTGTCATCGAAAATAAGAAAAATTGCAAAATGTCTGGGCACCCTCCCGCACGCTAAGGCCCTGTTTATTAAGGAAGTAAAGAATTGGATATTAGTCTCACAATGGACTAATATCGAGTTATCAATGTTGAAATATATTTTAAAGATAAAACATAAGAATAAAAACAAGATTTTACGTTCACCCTGAACTGATTTACGAATACGAAATCTTATCAAATATGTGGAGTAACAATGGACTAGACATTAAACACTTTATAAGAAACTGGAAAGAAAACAACAGCTGTTAAACCATATTCAATATCCCGTTATTCCAACTCAAACTTAAATGATAATTTCCTGCACTAACATATATTGTATCTGCTGAATATGCATACATATAATATAATTTATTATACATATTCACGTTTTTGACATACGAATTGATACATATTAAAACATATCTTCTCCACCACATCAGTATTGAAATACACACAACACAGCTTGTATGTGTATCGTCTTCACAAGTTTTTCTTTTTTAATTTCCATATTTCACGCGATTTTCAAAATGTAACTTGATAAATACTCAACGAATAAAATCAGACATAAAGGTAAATAACTTCCTCACTGATGTATATGTTTAAAGTTTATTTTCATTTCATCTGCTGTCCCGTAACCTTTAAAGTCCTTTATATGATAACTTCAACTCTTCAACACAATGTCTGCCCTGCCTGCCTGCCTGTCGCCTGTCTGCCTGCCGCCTGCCGCCTGCCTGCCTTCCTGTCTGGCTGCCTTCCCTGCCTGTCTGCCTGCCCTGTCTGTCTGCATGCCTGCCTGCCTTCCTGTCTTCCCTGCCTGCCGCCTGCCTGCCTGCCGCCTGCCTTCCTGCCTGCTTGTCTGCCCTGCCCTGCCCTGCCCTGCCCTGCCCTGCCTGTCTGTCTCTGTTTACCACAAAAAAGTTCACAATAAACGAAAAATTAAGGTGAAATTTATAACATATAGATTAAACACAATTAAACGCAAGAATGAATAGTGACGGTGCACATATTATGTTTACTTTTGACAAATTTAATAAAACATGTTTTTCATTTCAATGTAAGAAAAGTTATAGTGTACATTTTTGCCATGAACTCTATTGTCAGTTACAGCTATGAGGTAAAATATGCCCACAATACCAGCACAACAATTTGCATCATCGCATATGTGTTGTATGTTGCATACATACAGACAGGGGATAAAAACATTCATCTTAAAACCCGTTAGTCATGTAAGTGACACGGGAGGCAGAAGGCACTTGCAATCAAGTACAAATGCATTAAGGCATTTCTCTAATATACCTGGCACGTTACACAACTAACAAACAATGATGGACAACCAAAGAAAATATAGTTTTGAAACTGGAATCAAAAACTCTTTCCAAGTATTGGATTATGTGTTGTTCGGTGCGATGTTGGCCATATCGGCATTCATTGGAATATTTTACGCAATCAAAGACAGAAAGACGCAGAACACGAAGACGTTCCTGTTGGCAGATGGCAACATGCATGTCGTCCCTGTCATGATGTCGTTACTGGCTAGCTTTGTCTCGGCAATTACGTTACTGGGTACCCCAGCAGAGATGTACAACTATGGAACTATGTATATCTGGATCGGGGTGTCTTACCTGTTCACTATTTTGATGGCGGCTCATCTATATATTCCTATATTCTATAATTTGAATGTTACGAGTGCATATGAGGTGAGTAAAGAATAAGAAATAAAACAGAAATAAAAAGTCGTAAATTGAAAAAATAGTTATGGAATCGAAATGTAAAAAGCAATGAAAATAGTTCCCGATTATAAATACCTTTGTTTGTTTCACCTTCAATTAATCCAAACGCAAACAAAAATGTCTAACCAGATTATGAAAGTTAGTGAAATTTTGATTAATGATATAACTTACACTCACTAACTGTGGTTTCAGCTTTAGTTTGTTAATAGAATTCCGTGCAATGTCCTTATTAGTTTAATACGTATTTGATTAATTGTTGTCTCTATGCGTCCCCCATTTCCTTTGGTTTTCCTGTGTCGACTATAATTATAGACTATTGTTTTTTACCATTTCTACATCAAGCGGTCATTAACCTATCATTTCTCAAAGTAATATATACAATTACGAAGAATACAACCGAATGTTATGGAACTAAGTCCGCTTTTTAACACTGCAAAGACGCAAATGAGGTCTATGATGTACATAATGTAAGTTTTAGGTTTCCCAGGCATGTATATAGACAATGCGAGCAATTTGCAATGTCATATCTAATGAATGAACAATGCTTCAAAACACTTTGATGTGTACTTGGTATCTACAGAAGGTCAGTTCACGACAAGATTCATTATACATGTTATAACATGTGTCTTAGTACACATGTTCTCATAGTTAATTCTCCTTCAAACGAGGAATCGGATCACGGAATACGCATTGTATTTTACAGACTTCTCCCTGATGCATACTTTTTGTATATTTTATTTTGCTACCTTTAATATAACAATTTTGTTTAGATTTTTTTTCTGAAATCAACGTCATCATTATGTCGGGTTCAAGGCAGTTTAGGATGTAAGTTCCATTGCTTTTCCATCGGCTGTTGTTCACTGCACCATTACTTTTAACAGTGGCTGTTTTTTCTACTCCTTTGCTTAAAACATCGGCTGTTTTTCACTGCACCATTGCTTAAAACATCGGCTGTTTTTCACTGTACCATTGCTTAAAACATCGGCTGTTTTTCACTGCACCATTGCTTATACCACCGGCTGTTGTTCACTGCACCATTGCTTATACCACCGGCTGTTGTTCACTGTACCATTGCTTATACCACCGGCTGTTTTTCACTGCACCATTGCTTATACCACCGGCTGTTTTTCACTGTACCATTGCTTATACCACCGGCTGTTGTTCACTGTACCATTGCTTATACCACCGGCTGTTTTTTCTACTCTTTTGCTTATACTATCAGCTGTTTTTCACTGCACCATTGCAAATGACAGTGGCTGTTTTTCTACTCTTTTGCTTATACCATCGACTGTTTTTCACTGCACCATTGCTTATGACAGTGGCTGTTTTTTCTACTCTTTTGCTTATACCATCGGCTGTTTACTGCACCATTGCTTATGACAGTGGCTGTTTTTTCTACTCTTTTGCTTATACCATCGGCTGTTTTTCACTTTACCATTGCTTATTGAGGTTAATTCCGTCATCTCCTATAGGAATCGAAATTTTGTTTTTAAAGAGATGTTTTTCCCAAAATGCATCAAAATGTTGCAGTACGTATGTGCTTTTTTAGCGGCGGAATAAAGTGGAAACAGATAGGAGTGAAACATTTGTGTGTTGCAGCTCAAAAATGAAAAAAACAAAAAGTAGGGTTAAGTGAGAGCGTCCGTTCGTCCGTGTGTCCGAACAGTTTCCAGAGCATATATCCCATGTTGTTCACATATTGTAATGAAACTGAGTATAAGGGTACTTGTGTGGAAGGCGGTGTGTTGCGTACCATAATTAGTTCGGTGCGACCTCTAACTTGACCTTTGAACTACATTATTGAATGTTTGTGTCCGAACAGTTTCCAGAGCATATCTCCAATGATTTTCCATATATTGTAATGAAACTTAGTATAAGAGTACTTGTGTGGAAGGCAGTGTGTCGCGTACTAAAAGTAGGTCGCTGCAACCTCAACTTTGACATTTGACCTACATTATTTAATATTGGTTTCCGGAGCATATCTCCAATGTTTTTTCATGTATTGTAATGGGTACTTATGTGGAAGACAGTATGTTGCATACCAAAAGTAGGTCACTGCAACCTCTACCTTGACCTTTGACCTACATTATTGAATATTTGTGTCCAAACAGTTTCCGGAACATATCTCCAATATTTTTTTTTAATAAATTGTAATGAAACTTAGTATAAGGGTACTTGTGTGGAAGGCTGTGTGCCGCGTATCAAAACTAGGTCACTGCAACTTCTACCTTGACCTTCGACCTACATGCTATATGCACAGGGTAGATGCGTTTATGGTGGTGAACATTAAAGCAGGGGTATCTACGAAGGCCCCCCTTCGAGATTCGTCTAGTTCTCATCACCATTGCCTATAACATTGGTCGGTTTGTCTGTTCTATTGCTTATAACATTGGTTGTTTTGTTTGTTCTATTGCTTATAACATTGGAAGTTTTCTCTACTTTTTTGCCTATAACATTGATTGGTTTACTCTGTTCCATTACTTATAATTTGGTTGGTTTACTCTGTTCCATTACGTATAATTTGGTTGGTTAATTCTGTTCCATTATTTATAATTTGGTTGGTTTACTCTGTTCCATTATTTATCAATTGGTTGGTTTACTCTGTTCCTTTATTTATAAATTGGTTGGTTTACTCTGTTCCTTTACTTATAATTTGGTTGGTTTACTCTGTTCCTTTATTTATAATTTGGTTGGTTTACTCTGTTCCATTACTTATAATTTGGTTAGTTTACTCTGTTCCATTATTTATAAATTGGTTGGTTAACTCTGTTCGATTACTTATAATTTGGTTGGTTTACTCTGTTCCATTACGTATAATTTGGTTGGTTTACTCTGTTCCATTACGTATAATTTGGTTGGTTTACTCTGTTCCATTATTTATAAATTGGTTGGTTTACTCTGTTCCATTACTTATAAATTGGTTGGTTTACTCTGTTCCATTATTTATAATTTGGTTGGTTTACTCTGTTCCATTATTTATAATTTGGTTGGTTTTCTCTGTTCCATTATTTATAATTTGGTTGGTTTACTCTGTTCCTTTACTTATAATTTGGTTGGTTTACTCTGTTCCATTACTTATAATTTGGTTGGTTTACTCTGTTCCATTACGTATAATTTGGTTGTTTTACTCTGTTCCATTATTTATAAATTGGTTGGTTTACTCTGTTCCTTTACTTATAATTTGGTTGGTTTACTCTGTTCCTTTACTTAAAATTTGGTTGGTTTACTATGTTCCATTATTTATAATTTGGTTGGTTCATTCTGTTCCATTACTTAAAACATTGGTTGTTTTATCTACCTTTTATGCTTCCTCCCTGTGCTAGACACCTTATCGTGGTAGGGAGGTTTGCGCGTCTTAACACACACACACACACACACACACACACACACACACAGCACCATAACTAGCCAGAAGGCTATCAAGCGGTGCGGAACAAATAAACACACACATACATTTTTATTGACAATTGATGTGGACGGTTAGTTGTTGAGATGATTTACAGCGCCATGAAGTATATTTATTAAAAGAATTTAAATGCATGTCTGTACTTTTAAAGACTTTTAGTCTCATGCGGGAAGTGGGAAGGTTGGGGCCTCATTGATCGGTTCCGTGCTTGGTGACCGTCCTAAGTCGGTCCGCATAGATAACTAGTCTAATTAATTACATTCCGGTGCGTCATTGTTTGACGCAGTTATTGTTTGTTTGTCAATGTCTCTTGTTCTGTTGATCCTATTCATACTGTTTCACACACACACACACACACACACACACACACACACACACTGTCATTAAATAATTTTAATAACATATTAATTTAACATACTTGATTCTAAACATTTTTATGTAAGCCGCCAAAGCATGCATTGTTTTCATTCTGAGAGATGAATAAAGCATTTTTGAGTTTTATACACAACGAAAATATAAAATTAAGTAATTTCTTGCTTCTTCTTACTCGGTTTTTGACCGATTTTGTTTGTTTGGTTGTGTTGGTTTATTTCTATTTTCATATAGTAACCCGTTTGTTAGCATTCTGGTTTTTTTTTCCAGTACCTAGAAATGCGGTTCAGTAAAGGTGTCAGAACTGTAGGTACCTGTGTATTCTCTTTTTATATGGTGAGTAAAACTTACCTCTTAGTTCATGACAAAACCTATAATCTTGATTTATTTGTTTCTTTGTTTACCTAATAACTCTAAAGTTTGAATATAATGCAGCTATTGGCATTCTCAATTTGAAAGTTGGCATTTTGAAAATAGATATAATAATTCAAAATTTGTAGTGAAGCTGGCTGTTTCAAAATTTTGCGCAAAACAAGAATTGCAATTTGCCAAACATAGATAAAAACATTCAGTTGTCCAATATAGATCTAACTTGGCAGACTTGGCAGGCTATTGTCATTTTTGCGAAGTTGGAATATATAATTAATTGACATGCGTCATAACCTTACTCAAACGAACACCAATTACAAATACATCCGGCGTTTACGTTTCGTACTAGAACTAAACAGAATAATATATTAATAGGAAGTGCTTTAAAAAAATAAATAACTAATAAAGGAAAATGAGTTAACTTTCATAGTACGAACATGCAGTAATCAGAAATGACAAAGAACATTTTTTTTAGTCTGTGAAACAACATCAGTGGATACTTTAAATGAGTGGTTAAGTTAAGTATAAAAATGATTTCCTCTTTCTTTTGTAGGTTATCTACATGTCAATCGTACTGTATGGGCCATCCCTCGCCTTAAATGCAGGTAGGTCTTGTATATATATTTTTCCATATGAGTAAACTTAAATATTTCGAGGAAAAAAAACAACAAAAAAGAGGGATAGATTATGTTTAAGAATGAACTGAAGATGCATATGAAAAAGTAACAACCGTAAAATAAAGTAAAACATTAAGTACCTCTGTTGCAGGTAATGTAAGACAAGCATTCAAGCCGTTAAGTAAATAACTCATTAAATATCGTATGCCTGCGATAAGTAACTGATCCAACATATGTAATAAAGACAATCACAATTCGCCATCAAAACTGAAGATTAACTGATTTGTACGTAATGGTTTGTACCCCAACACAGTACTCATTAGATTACATCCACGTGGTTTTGCAATATAATGGACATGTATGTATCGCATCATTGTGTTAATCTATGGCATATGGTGACTGCTGATAATGAAGTTACGTTTTTTTACATGTATTTTTTCCTTTAGTAATTGATACTTCTGCGAGGTGACTACTGGTAGCTATGTTACGTATTTTTACATGTATTTTTTTCTTTAGTAATTGATACTTCTGCGAGGTGACTACTGGTAGCTATGTTACGTATTTTTACATGTATTTTTTATTTAGTAATTGATACTTCTGTGAGGGGACTTTTGGTAGCTATGTTACGTATTTTTACATGTATTTTTTCTTTAGTAATTGATACTTCTGTGAGGTGACTACTTGTAGCTTGTACAGACTTCAGTAATAATTCTATAATAATTTTTGTTCTACATGTATTACTATGTCTGAAGGATCTGGTTTTCTTTTGTTGCTACTACTGATTAGTATATTTTTATAAGGGTTGCTGATGATTATGTTTTTTTTTTTTTTTTAAATCATTTTGTTTGTCCTCAGTACTAGTACATACAATTTGTTGTGGCAACTTTTGATGATTATGTTACGTATTGTTTTACAATATTTTTGTCTTCCCTTATTTTCTATTTTCTAACCTTTTACAGGTTTTATATCCTAAGCGACTGATATGTCATTGTAGTGACTACTGATTATTATATCAGACAATTATGTTACGTATTCTTACAAGTTTAATGTCATTAATACTAGTTATCTTTGCGGTGACTTCTGAAAACTATAATCATACATTTTGTATTACATATTTGTTTTTAACATATTTGGTTTGTCTCCAGTCACTGGCATATCGTTGTGGGGAGCTGTGGTATCTGTTGGAGCAGTTTGTACTCTATATACAACTATAGTGAGTATGGCACACTATTTCTCTTAAAGTTGAATGTAGTGCAGTAAATCGTCTGCGCAATTGTGTCCGTGTTATTTGTTAATTTACATACTACATACCAGGAAGGTTTTTTATCATGCGTTTATGACATGCACAAAGGACGGAAATCGCGTACGTAATGGAACAAGAGCATATTTATGAAAAACATCAGTTCGCCGCAGTAGTGTTGCTCCATTTCCCGGTATTGAAAGAAAAGTAATTCTTATTATAACTTGAGCGAAATATTTTTCGAAATCATGAGCAAACTGCTAATTAGTATTCCCTTAATAGCAGTACCCCTGTGATTTTTCTTTCTATTTCTCTTCTATGTCTCCACATATGCCGTTTAAAGAACTTACCGTATACAGTAACATGTGATTGTAACACAACTAACAACCGTCTCTTTCTTAGTTGTGACCTGCTGTTTTACTAGTCTCAAGAACGACAAAATGTTACTAGTACGTCGTCTTACCGTCTCTTGTTATAAGGTTTCCATGAGGTGTATTTATAAATTTAATTGTATGTCTATATGACATGCGAGAAGTGGGAAGGTTGAGGCCTCATTAACCGGTTTAACCACACTGCCTTGATTCGTGCTAGGTTACCGTCCTTAGTCTGTCCGCATGTTTGTCACGAGGATTGTTGTGACGTCAACATGTTTCCTTTAATTCCGGTGCTGACTTGTTTGATACGACTATTGGTATACACAAATGAAAGAAAGGAATGGCGGCAATATTTGTTTTATGGCCTATAAGCAATTTAATGATTCTATTTTCGTGTGACTGTTGTGAAGTTTTTGTTTATTAAACAAAAGGGCACATACTGAAATATGCGTTTTAAATTACGTTTTATAAATGAAAGGTATTCAGCGAGGAATATTTATCAAAAACGGATCGCTTTCGTGAGCCGCGAACCTTAATTCGAGTTTATTTCATATGATATGAAAAAATGTTTCAGTTTTTTCAATAATAACATAATCATTGAATTATATGACATCAAAATACATTCTGAAAACTATGATTTTTCTCTAGGAGCTGATTTCTACTTAATTATAAAATAAAATATGTACACTGAGTACCCACGAGTATCATTGCTCTCGACAGGGTGGCATGAAAGCAGTTCTTTGGACAGATACGTTCCAAATATTCATGATAATGGCTGGTCTATTGGCATCATTGATACAAGGAAGTATGGAAATTGGAGGTTTCACAGAAGCTTGGAATATAGCAGCTGCAAATCACAGAACGCAGCTAGATGAGTAAGTTAAAGCGGTAATATTCTTCAAGTTTACTATTTTTTGGAAACTTGAGAAACACTAGTAATTAATATGTCTTTTTTTCGTGAGAAAGTGTGCCACTGCTTTGCCATCCGGCAAAGGATAGAAATATGGGAGTAAAATGTTATTTTGTCGATTTATCGCATTTTTTACTGGATGTAAGTATATG